>JAQHUG010000029.1:9079398-9098924 GCA_028555095.1 Dicrostonyx torquatus
ATGATCCACACAAGGCAGCAAGTTGCAGGAACGGAATGCAGAGTCAACGTTCTGGAAATGGAAAGTGGAGAGAGCTTGGTGACCAGGCTGGCGATAAAGTTGGGAATGGAAGCCTGTGGCAGAGACAGGATTTTCTGGAATACTCGAATGTCCTCCAAGGGCTGTGTGTTTAAAGTACCTGTGTTTCAGATACGGAACGGTATATTGTAATTTTCTCATTCATCTATTAATTCATTCAGTAAGTTTGTTCTTATCTGTGCTAGACAGGGTGCTGGGTACTAAGGACAGAACAATCTGCAGAGATGCATCTTTCTGCTCAGTGAATAGCTGCCTCACGAGACTGACAGTAAATTGTTACATAGAAATTTTAGAGAAGTGGCAATAGGATTTCGGGGGAGGGAGATGTCACCATTTTACAAGATCAGAAATAGTGAATTAAATGGAGCTGAACAGTCTCTTGTTACTTCAGAGCTTCTCATAGCCTTAACAGCCTGGTGGCCTTTACCTAACTGGAACTTCATTCATCTGTGTCTACTGAATCTATTTGACACCCCACACAATCGTACCAGTAGCACACACATCGATTTGTATTTCTCCTACACGCGTTTCTCAGCACAGTGTTATTCCAAGAAGACACCACTGACAGCAAGCCCAGCATTGTGTGGCAAACTTATCTGTGCCACACGTCAACCCATTCCACATAGGAAACCCAGGACAGGCCAAAGTACAGATGCAACCAATGTGGGAACCGGTATAGACTCAATACCTCTAGGATACCCCAAGATCACGTTCTCAGCACAAAGGAGATTTATTTGCCCCAGGGGTACAAAGGTCAGGGTATATGAGACAAAGACAGGCAACAGAGGATGGGGAAGAAAGGGAAGGGAATGAGGGAGATGGGGCAGGGGTATTTGTCCCGGAGGGACAAAGGACTGCCTCTGAATAGAGAGGAGACAGAAGTGGCACTCAGGAAAATGGCAGTTTATAAAGGTAAAGGGAGAACCCGTGTTAGGATGAGGTGTTTAGTTTTGATTGGACGGGTTAATTAGGTGAGCCTAAGGGGCTTCAGATTGCTCAGCTTCAATACTTTTGAGAGTTGAACCTTTGTTACGTTGACAGCTGGACCTTTTGTAATCAGTCTTGAAAGACCCCCAGGATGGGCAATCTTCCAGTCTGGGGAGACCCTCCCAAGGATCAGCGAGACCACTCAAACAGATGCAAACAGCAAGAGGCTTTATTGAATCATACGGGTACCCGGGCGGTAGTCTCTCAGGAGAACTAGCGCGCCAGGCACAAGGCAGGGGGTCTTTTTATAGGGATTCTGAGCGGGGAAACAAAACACAAAAGCAGGGTGCATGGTTACAGGGTTATGATTGGATAATTCATATGAGGCCTGGGTTCATGCGTAGGACATCTTCTGGGTTTTTCCCCGAAACCAGGTAACCAAGTCATGGTCCTTTGTGACCTAGTCATGGTCCTTTGTCTAAGGTACAAGTTGTTTGCACAAATTGTTTTTCAGGAGTCTTAGTTCCTTATCAGCTTGCCAGTTGGCGGACCACAGATATCCTGTTTGGCCAGCGCCTTTGTTCTTAGTTAGCTGCTAATTTATCTTAATATCAACCCTTGCAAAATGGCGTCACTACTGCTAAGGTTCATCTATAGGCAGTGAGGGTCTTTCAGTCTCAGGAGGAGGAAGAGGTCAGATGAGGGACTAGACCTTGGTGGCTAGCTTTAGGAATGAAATGGTTTTTAGCAAGGCAGAGGAATGGGGGGAAGGGCAAGGCCTGCTAATGCCATGTTTGCCATGCTCAGGCTGGCCAGAGTAGAGTCCCTTCAACCAAAGTCCAACTTGGTGAGCCACTGAGTTTTACTGGGGTTACTTACAGGAGCAGAAATGACTCCCAGACCCCTCCATCACCAAAGCCTCCCCTCCCACACCCCAGCTTAGATAACAACTCACAAAAGCTGGGAACCTCGGAGCACACTGCACAGCCTGTGAAGGGGCTTTGGCCAGCTCAAGCATAGCGTCTTTGCAGATTTCTCCTCTTGAGTCTTCTGTGCAGCACAGCTTCCCTGAGAAGGGCTCCTAGCCTTCGTTGCTTACCCTGGCAGGGAGGAGCCTAGTGAATGTGGTCAGTTTCAGGGACTTCCTGCTCCTATTTTGAGTTGTTTACCTTCCTGCTTCCCGTTCCCAGGGAAGCTTAAGAAGCTCCCCTGTAGGGTGGAATGTTTCAATCTCAGAGGAAACACAATATGTAACACTTTTACTATGTAGCTAGAGGAGGAAACGTGGAAGTTTTTTTTACAGCAAACTCAGGGTCTTTGAATTTAATAATGAAAATATCTAGATTTATATCTTGTAGGTCTGCTTTGCAATTGCATTTTTCTGGTAACTTTAATTGTATTTTACCAATGTCTCAACAAATCTGAATGGTTAGAAAGAAGAAAAGCCGGGCTGGAGAGATGGCTCAGAGGTTAAGAGAACTGACTGCTGTTCTGGAGGTCCTGAGTTCAATTCCTAGCAACTACATGATGGCTCACACCCATATATATATATAATGAGATCTGGTGCCCAGAACACTATATACATAATAAATAAATTAAAAAATGAAAATAAAATAAAGAAGAAAATCCATAGTTGAATCCTTCACTAGAGATGCTGTGGAAACATGATAGCTCAGACTGCCAAGACTTTCATTCATTCATTCTGAGAGGTCCAGACTCCCAAAGATTCAGTGAGTCCATAGCCCTAACACAACCCCAACAGCCTGGCTCTAGTCAGAGCCAGGGAAAGAAACACATTCTGAAAATGGGACCAGAGCTAGGGGAAGAGACACTTGTTCCTGGACCTAGAGCTGGAGAAAAGCCCCTTGACTCTGAAACCAGGACCAAATAAAACGCACTAAGGCCCTAGATTCAGAGCATAGCAGAGATACTTGCCCTGGTCCCAAAATTATGGAGTCAAAAAGGTAAAAAAGAACCAAAGAAACACAGTTTGGCCCCAGAATCAGAGCCATCTCTGCCCCTGACAGAAAACCAGCCAATCCCTGAGCAAGGGAAAAGGACCAATCACTGAACCCCTAGAGGATTGGAATTCCCCCCCCCCAACCAGTTATTGGCAGTTGGGAATTCCCCTCAGGCCTGAAAATCCCTTTACATCATAGGGGGCAGCCAATCCCAAGCCTGGAAGTCTGGAATTCCCCTCAATCCACTTGGGGGCAGCCAATCACAAGCTCAGAGGCTTGAAATTCCCCAAGCCACTTCCCCTATATAAACCCCCTCTTTTCACCACTGGTGGTGGGTGGTGGAGTCTCTCCTGCATTGTTGCTGCTGCGGCTGCGGCTGCGGCTGCTGTTGCTGCTGCTGCTGCGGACAGCAGGACCCAAGTCAACTTGCAGGACTCTTTGCATTGGATGTGGTCTCCTGGTGATATTTTGGGGATCTGGACTTTGGGGGTAACAGTGCATTCATTCACTTGTTTATTTATTTGGGTTGTTGACTCCGGTTTTACTATGTAGCCAAAACTAGTACTCAAACTCATAATCTTTTGCCTCAGCCTCCCAAGCCCTGGGAGCAGCACCACTGTAAGGGGCTTTTGGTGACCCATTTTATATCACCTGAGTGTTTTTAAAAAGCTCATGGTCAAAACCTCAGATGGTGATGTTTCTCTTGGTGAGCAGCTGACAGTGGAATTTTAGAAGACCCACAGGTGGTTCTGCTGTGACCGTGGGTGAGACCAAGGGATAGCGGACCCTTATGGCATAGAGTGGGGATGTAGGCCCTGGATGCACAGAGCTCGTCAGGACTCCTTTGAATGAACAACCTGGCCACCTAAACTTAAATCTAAGTCTTTGGTGGTGTTTCCTGGTTTTTATTAAGACCATTCTAGATTATGCCAAAGGGTTGGAAAAGCTGACTGCAGGTGGGATGAATAGAAGAGAGGAGGCCACTCAACTGCTTTTTCTAGGCAGAAAAAGAGATAGTTCTTCACCTCTTCCCCTTCCTGGGTCTGCAGAAGCAGGTAACCATGGCTGTAGCTGGGGCTCCCGGCTTAGGAAAGCAAGGTGTGGTAACACTCTGGGCCTCTTCACAGGGGCTAGCAAGAATACAGCCTCTGGCCACTGACTATGAAATGTAGCAGCAGCCAGAGTCCTGTTCAAGGCTGGTGCCCTGACTCCCCTAGGCAAAGCAAGAAGTGGCACTTTGACTTCTTTCGAGTAGAACCGCTGTGACTCTGGAGATAGGTTTTTCTGAGGGAGGGAGGAGGCAGGCATCTTTGTGCTGAGCAGATACTTTTATCCTTGCAGCAGCTGCGCTCCTGAGTGCTCCACCGCTTCCTAAACACGTCCTCTGAAAGGGTCCAGCTGTTGCTTTCCATCAGGTCCTGAAAAGGACGCCTTTCATTTGAAGACAGCACAGATGCATTAGTGCTTGATGTTGGGATAGGGGTGTTGACGTTTGCTGCTCGAAATTGGGGTCAAATAATTATATGTATTAGAAAAAAACTGTTAGCACAGGAGCGACGAGGCAGGCCTCGGAGCACACTGCTAGATACAGCAACACTTCTTTTGCACTGCAGAGCTCGGAGATACTCCATTTTGTTGCCTATGTGACCGCTAGAGGCTGAATGCTTGGTCCCCAATGTGGATGTTGAAATCTAATCCCCAGTCTGGTGACATTAAGAAGCAGGCTTCTCAAAAGTCAAAGGTCTTGGCATGGTTGGATGGACTACTCAAAGGTTAGGAGCTCTTGCTCTCTGCAGAGGACCCTGGTTTGGTTCTGAGCCCCCTCATGGTGGTTCACAACCACTTGGACCTCCAGCTCAGGGAATCGTCTGCCCCTCTCTGGCTTCCATGTGTTCTTGCAAGCATGTGGTGTGCATACATATTCAGGCGCACACACAAACACATAAAATAATTTTTAAAAAGGTTAAGGTCTTTGCCTTCGTGAAGAGAATGAGAGCCTTTCTGGAAGAGGCCTGGAAGGGTTGCTTGACCCTTGCACTACACGAGGAGACCTCCAGAAAGTGCCGTCTCCAGAGGAAAGAACACATCAGACACAGACTCTGCTGAACACTGATCTTACCTTCCAGGCTCTAAATCACAATATAAATAAATTCCCTAACACTGAGAGATCCATAAATGATTGTAAATAAACTCTGCACTGGGGTGATAGCTCATTGGTGTGAGGGTCTCAGTTCAGATCCGAGAACCCACATAAAGCCAGGCTCAGTAGTCTGTCTCTGTAGTCCTTTTGCACTGGTGGGAAGACAGGAAGTAGGGGCAGGCGTTGCATTAGGCCCCCAGAGCTGTACTCGACAGTGAGCATGGTTATCGTCTTCTGGAAGCATAAACTTCCATGGAGAACAGAAATAATTCATAACAACAGTGGTGAGCGTAAACATCCTTTTCTTCTCTCTTAAAAGCCAGTCTGTCTTTTCTCCTCCTCTTCCTCTTTACCCCCTCTCCTAACCTCCTGGGAAAGGCATCAGACGAGGCCAAACAGTGAAGGTAGAAGAGGCAGTGGTTCAGCAAGACCATGAACTATGGGAGACTGATGTCCTAGTTAGCTTTAACTGTCACCTTGACACAGCCTACAGCAGCTGGAAGGGAACTCAGGCCTGAGGGCCTGAGGGATTGTGGGGACCATGCTGGGATCATCAGAGTGGGCATGTCTTCAGGGCACTGTCTTGATAATTGATATTGGAGCGCTCAATGTTTGTGACACCATTTCCTGGGCAAGTAGTCCTGGGCTGTGTTTTTAAAAGCGCTCTGATAGGACTGGGGGTGGGGTTGGCTCAAGGGGTTCAGAGCTGTGACTGATCTTCCAGATGACCCAGGGTTCAATTCCCAGCACCCTTACAGTAGTGGCTCACAACCATCTGTAACTCCAGTTCCAGGTCATCCAACAATCTCTTCTGACCTTCAAGGGTATCAGTCATGCAAGTGGCATTCACAGACAAACACACAACGTTAAAGTGATCCAAAGCCGCACCACCAGAAACACAGTATGTGTCTCCAGAGGCAGTTCAGTGAAACAATCCCTTGTCTGCTATATTTTAGCCAGTAATGCATAAACTGACTAGACAATGTCCCAGACACAGACTGAAGGCATTCTACAGCATGGCCCAGAACTGCTTACAGTGTTAATGTCCTAGCCTCAAGTCTAGAATAGAAGCAGAAGTCAGAAATGTTCCATCTGTGGAGGGACGCGTGACTTGAGTTCCCTGTTTATAAAAAGCTGCTGAGTCCACTGGGAAAACCTAAGTGGACTTGACCAGAAGGACATGGGGGAATTCCTTGTACTATTTATGTAACTTTTCCATAGGAAACTATTTCACACACACACACACACACACACACAAGTAGTATGATTGTCATGATAATACAGCTTGTGCAAGCTGTTGGTGGTGTTGTTGGTGGGGTGCTGCTGGGTAAAGATTGGGTGGAAAAGAATCAGGTGGCTCTGGAAAAGAGAACATGTTTGTCAGATAGGAGGAGGATTTAGGATTGAGTTTCCCTGACATGAGCAGTGAGGTTCTCCTTCCCAGTCATGTTTGCCTGAGCAGCTCACCTGGAGACTCTCCCCTTGGACCTTGGCTGGTCTGCGAGCACTGTCTACCAGAAGCCTCTGAAGACCTTGGAAAGCTGAAAGGAAACTTAGACCCATTATCGCCACCAGTGAGCTCTCCAGCACTGCCTCGGCCAGCCCAGCTAATGCAGCCTGCAGCAAGGAGCCAACCCTCCTAATGCAACCTGCAGCAAGGAGCCAGCCCACCTAATGCAGCCTGCAGCAAGGAGCCAGCCCTCCTAATACAGCCCGTACCAAGGAGCTGGGGCCAG
Organism: Dicrostonyx torquatus; assembly: GCA_028555095.1. Taxonomy (NCBI): domain Eukaryota; kingdom Metazoa; phylum Chordata; class Mammalia; order Rodentia; family Cricetidae; genus Dicrostonyx; species Dicrostonyx torquatus. Next base: position 9,086,241 of record JAQHUG010000029.1, read on the forward strand.
TTCTTGTGCTCTCTGGTTCTCAAATTCTGGTCACCCACACTCACACAACCAGGGCCAGCTCCACTGTTTTACCCCAGGCCAGTTGCAGGGCCCTCTCTCCCCAATTGCTGTTGAGGGAAGAAGGGAATGGTTCATCTCTCCTGCTCTCCTGCGCTCAGGGCTGGCTCACCTGAGTCCCCCATAACCACCACCACACACACTCACCAGAGTCAGCTCTAGTGTGCTGCCTTGGCAGGTTGCAGGGTCTCCTCCCTTGTGTGCCAGGGGCCAGCTCTCTCACTTGCTACAGGTAGCACATCAAGGCTATGAGTTGGCCCATCCAAACATCCACCTCTGGAGCATGTAAAGGGGACAAACCCACAGATACAAAACTACAGGACAACAACAGGATTGAGTCATGGCAATGACACTTGCAAATGAAGATGACAGTCCTAAAGGGTGAACCTATGACATCTGCCACACCATCGCTTCCACAATGAGACTCTTTTCGTTTTGTTTTGTTTCTTTACTTTGCTTGTTTTTTGCTTTTTCTTTTCAATTTTTATTTTGTTTTGAGAGGGAGTTACAAGGGCAGAGGGCAAGTTTGGGGTGGGGGGAACAGGGAGCTGAGTGGCATTGGAATACAAGATATGAAATCCACAAAGAATCAATAAAAGTTTGAAGAACTAAAAAAAAAAAAAGAAAAGAAACTTAGTAGACAACATATAGCCAGCAGATGGCAGCAGGCAATTCTGGGAAAGAAGGGCCTGCAGGAGCAGGGTTGTGTGGCGAGGCCAGGACCAGGCTGTTTCTGCTGCTGGCTCTCTGTGAATGACAGGCTTCTGCCAGGCAAGGGAATCTCCTGCCAGCTGTCCCCACTCTCTGGGGATAATAGGGGAAGGAGCAGGGCCTACAGAAAAGTCGACGCGTTTTTAAAGAAGAATGATTTTATTTCTTCCAATAATGTAGAACAGAAAAAGAGAAGCCATTTATGTCACAGAACTTGAATGAAATGCCTCGAGAATCCTGGGAGTTAGTAGACAGAGCTGGAATTCACTAGTTAGGGGGCATGACGTCATCTGAATCTGTGGCAAAACAAAATGAATAGGAACTCCGTTATCCTTGTAAAGTGGAGAGGGTGTGAGCATCAGATGAACCAACATACGCGGGGTTTACAGGGTGTGGCGCGAGGCAGTTGCAATCCTTGCTATTTATTGGATGCTTACTAGGGCAGGTAAACAGCACCAAGCCAAGAGTTCTGTGTGTACCATGAAGTCCTTTCCTGAATTAAGGGTGTGTATTTTACCATCTCACGTTTAAATTATCAGGCTTAGAAAATTTAACTCATTAGTATTAATTTGTTAAGGTGTTTACTGTTGTCTTCTGGGGCCATAGTGACTAGAACAGGGTTAAAAGTAGATATGATCTCTTACTTCCTGTAATTTACTTCCTACCTGTGAATCTAAGGGTTGAGAACAGAGTCAGAACTTGACATCAAGTCGGTCAGATTCAAAAGCCTTGTTTTTGTCTTTAATAATGATAACACTAATAACCACAATAAAGCTGTACTGTTTCTCATTGTTTTCTATCCACCCACTTCCTTAGAGCAAGGTTTTATTAAATCTCTTATTTATACTTACTTCATTGGGTTAAAGTAGAAATTAAAAATAATTTATAGTTGTTTGGCGCACACACAAGATAATATCTAATTAAGTGCTTACTGTAGTCTGGAGTCCAAACTCATCAATAGCAGGTCATTGTTATTACTGGGACAGTCTTGGTTCTGAGATTACATCCAAGTCTCATTAACTCACCCTGGGAACTGTCCAGGGATAGAATGTGCCCAACCTTGAGATGGGGGAAGAGGTTTCATACTACAGACGCTGTTTTTTGTCCTTTGGGAGGATCGCACCATCATTCTCTGTCCATGTGTCCTGGATATGGCTGGCCCCAACCCCACCAGAGATAGAAGGGTAACTCAGGCCAAGTCATGTGGGGTAATTCCTCCTCCCAGGGTCATCAATCGAAGGGTGAGTATCTCATTCAAGTTGCCAGTTGCGAGTAAATTCAAGGGCTTTTCAAAGGGTTACCAGAAAAGAAATGATCTTTCAGCCGAGGCTATTTGCAGGAAGGACTATCAGAACAGCATGAAGTCAAGAGCAAGGTCATCTGGGAGAAAGATTGTAGTCAATGGATGCATGAGAATCCTGATGACATCATCCAAACCCTGGAGCCTGGGACTGGCAAGCTTTTACTGGAAAAGGCCAGGTCATAAATATATCAGATGATTTCTGCAGAGACTCAGTGCATTATGGCTTGAGAGCAGCCCCAGACAGCGTGTAAAAGAAGTTATCTGGCTGTGTGCCACTAAAACTATTTACAAAAGCAGATGATAGGGCATGGGGAGATGGTTCAGGGCTTAAGAGAACTTCTGTTCTTCCATAGGACCTGGGTTCTGTTCCCAGCACCCACATCAGGAGGCTTATAACCCTAGTTACAAGGGATATTGCACCCTCTTCTGGCCTCTGCAGGTCAGGTACCCACATGTGTGGCAGACACATACACTCATAAATGAAAATAAAAATTAATCTTAAAAGGAGCAGGCATTGGGCTAATGTTCCCTCTTGCCTGAGGCTGTTCCTAAAGCTGGATACCACTGGACTCTTCAATCAGGGCTACCTCTGACCTCCTTTCTGGATTAGGCCAGAAAGTGAAATTTATATTATAACATTGGGAAGAACCCTGATACAAACTCCAACTTGATAAAATATGACCTTAATTAATCTGGCATATCACAGATCACCTAATGGTAGAGAAAATAATTCAACACTCCTATTACCAAATGGAAACCTTCAGAGGGGACATTCTTTCTCTAAGTCCATTGTAGATGGAGGCTGCTCGCTCGTTCATTTCCCGACTGCTTGCTTGTTTCCCGACTGCTCGCTCGTTTTCCGACTGCTCCCTGAATGAGCAGCCTCCATCTACAGTGCATTCTGTAGCTGAGAGTGTTTGAGGTCATGTGTTGCTGCCAAGGACGTTGAAACTGAACTGCCATTAAATCTCCTCATCGCCGAGGAGGGGCAAGCACCTGCCTGGGTCTCGGTTTCAGAGCAGGCAGCCCAACAGGAGACTACAGTAAATCACCGTAGACAAGACGATCCCAGAAGCTGTCATCTTCAAATATTTAAGAACCCCATTGGAGAGGTTCTTTTTCAGTTATCGTAAAAGGGGGATGAAGGGGTGTTATGTTCAGGGAAGGACGGGATCATTGGAAGAGACAGGCCTGGATGTTCCTGTCAGTGGGATTTATCACCCTTCTTAAGAAATGACTTTGCTATATGGAAGATTTCGTGTTCCTTGGATTAAGGCTGCTTGTTCTAGCTCTCTAATTTCCTGCAGTTACTCAGACTTTCCTGGAATTAAGCTGATTTATGTGAAAGCTGAACACTGCAGTCCTCATCGCTAAAGCTCGGGAGAGCTCTTGACGGCAACTTGCAGATATTAGAATTAAGGATTGGCTTCTAAGGAGTGCCGGTGTTTACTGAGCCACCAGGTGCCTGCCCTAGGAGTGGCAGGGTACAGTCACCAGCATCTTCACCTGAGGATGGAGAGAACATCACCAGTGTGGGTTGTAATCAAGAGCTAAATTACATGGTACAAATCTGAAATACTGTCTTCATTACAAGAGGGGAGTTGATATGGGTGAAAGACATTGGGAAGGCCTCTTGTAGGACTAAGAGTAAGGACATTTCAAGTGGAAAGGATTAGGGGACCATGATCTGGCCCTGAGGAAAAGCAAGTCCTTCCTTTAGGGGTTTTAAAAGCTCCTTTGTGCCAAACAATGGACTGAGCCCCATAAACACAGGAGGAGCGAGAACAGAGTTCAGTTCTTGTGATACCTGCAGTTGACAGAAGAGACAGACAATTGAAGACTGTGTTTGTGTCCATTGCTAGAGGTCAGTTGGAGGGAGGGGCAGCCACTGAGCTGGGGGAAGATGGAAGTGGGTGTAACTTAAGGCACAACTTGTTGAGGAAGCACAGCACACTAATATACGATACATTGAAGGGATCAGCCAGGCAGACATGAAAGAACAGAATCGGTGAGCATGGGAGTGTCAGGAAAGGGTGAGCCCAGCCCTTTTGTTTGTGCCTATTCCCGACAACCTGTGTCGTCATTTCTGTTAAACCCAGGGCAGTGCCGCTGCTAGATCAAAGTCTGTAATTCTCTTTACATGTAACTTATTTATTGTGGGAGGAGGGCGTAATGGTAAAAATAAAACAGCATGGGTTCCAAGGGGCCCGCAGCCAGGGGGGGCGGCAAGTCCCAAGCAGAGAGCCATGCAGCCAGTGAGAGACCTCAACAGGTCAGCGGGTTCCATGAGGAGCCGCCAGTGAGAGACAGAGACAGATAGGCACGCCATGCAGAGAAAGTGGTATTTATTCAGTAGATTATGGGAGGAAAGGGACAGTGGGGGAAAGAGAGGAAAAAGAGCAGAGGGAGGAAGAGAGAGAAAAAGAGGAAGGGGGAAGGGGAGAAGTGGGGAAAAGAGAGAGAAGCAGAAGCTACCTCTAAGAAAGAGAGAAAGGAAAGAACTCAGGCTGGAAACAGAAGAAAGATCTGCTTGCCTCAGCAGACTGGGGAGGGAGTAGGTAGAGCTTGTCTCTTAAAGGGACAGGACAGACCTTTAGTGAGGATTACATATGCCACAGAATGTTGGGGTCACAGGACAGCTTAATTTTCTCCTTCTATCCTGTGAGACCAAGGGAGGGAACTCAGGTTTGGCGTAAGCACCTTTACCAGCTGAGTCATCTCACTGGCCCACGAACTGGCCCTGCTGATAACACATGATGGGGAAAGAGCTAAACCATGTTACTCTCTGTCCCAAGAGTAACTAACTTCTTTTCAGTCTTCACAGCAGCTTTAGCAGACCTGAGACTGAATTGTAACACTGTTCATCATTGCAGACACTTTACCAAGAACATATATTTCTAGCAGTTGACCTCTAACCTCCACAAGCACACTCTCACACCTGCATGCGCACTGTTATGTGTATGCACAAACACAAAAAGAATGTACTCTCTCATTATTTATTCTTTTCTCTGAGTGTGCAAGCAAAAGAATCTTCCGATGTGAGATTTCCCTTCAAATTCTTCTTTTAAGCAAAGTTTCCCAAAGAAAATGAAAGTTCTGTGAGAAAGAATGTTAAATAATTACGTATTTGTGGTTGCCAAGCCCAAGAAGAAAGTCTTCCAATACTGTATAGGATGGGTGCAAAGGGCTGACTTCTAAGGTGAGTGTGACAGTGCACACCTGTGATTCCAACACTCAGGAGGCAGAGACAGGGGGTCACGAGTTCAAGGCCAACCTTGACTGTACAGTGAGATGCTGTCTCAACAACAAAACCTAAAGCCAAATCAATGCCACCACCGGAACATCCTACGATCTCTGCGTGAAGAAAGTGACCTTCTTCCTGTCATATGAGCTGATGGTCCCTTCAAATTACATACAAATAAAAGTCTAGCAATGACAGTAAACTCAGGATGGATGACACATAGGAGAGACCTCCAGGAGCCATGGAGGTGACCCAAATGATAGAAACAAAACAGTGCTATCTGGAAAAGTTAGACGGTAAGTAATGTCACCAGACATGAGGCCCCAGGGAGACACTCTTTTACAGATTCAGAGGAAATCATGTTCAGTGTCCTTTGGTTTTGGTTTTTTTTGAGATGTGATTTCTCTGTAGCTTTGGAGCCTGTCCTGGAACTCACTCTGTAGAGCAGGCTGGCCTCAAACTCACAGAGATCTGCCTGCCTCGGTCTCCCAGTACTGGGTTTAAAGGCGTGCACCACCACCACTGACTCAGCTTCAGCAACTTTAAGGGCCCTGAATGCAAACAAAGTCAGGAACGACTTATCATTCCTTATGATGGGATTGAGTGTACACCACACACCTTCGAAATAAAGCCCAGTCCATGAAAGGGTTAAATGGCCAGGACACTGCTTAAAGCCTTTTAAGTATTGGTTTCTTCCCACAGGAAGGTGATTTCTCTTTGCTAAAGTCCCCCAAACATCCTGCTAATTCCATCTGAATTTTGTGTTTCCTGCCTAGCCTAGCATTGCTGCCCTTTGAATTCTGATACTTGGAGAGGTAAGAGTAGTGACAATGAATTAATCTTTGAGGCAACTGCAGTATCACTGGATGGGCACAGAAGGAGTAGACAGTGAAGACGGACAGCAGGGACATGGGGACATGGAGCTTTTTGCAGACAAGATGCTTCAGCGTAGAGGTGACCATGGCACAGAACATTTACCCTGACAGAAACAAAGGATTAGTAATTGTAGAAACTGAAGGATTCTGTAGCAAAGTTGCAACAGAAACCAGATTACAGTTGGGCCAAACAATGCAAAGAATGGAAACAGGACCAGCGGTGCAGTTTTTACTACATAATGGTGGGGCAGATTGGGAAGCCAACCCTCTTACCGACAAACAGCAATCATCCCCAGGCATATACATTGCCAGAAAAAAATAAGTTTTTGGTGGCAAGCTATAGCTCAGTTGTCCTGACTCTAGGGCTAAAGGGAGGATGTTAATCGAGGGCAGTGAAGCCAAGCTGAAGTCATGTTAATTCCTTGGTGTTCTAGAAGCCTCAATGTGTCTACATGGTTGTTTGATTCCATGAAATCCTGCCTTGCCACTTCCACGAGATAAGAAGCAAAGACTGCTCTCGATTTCCTGTCCTACAAACCAGTTTTTAGATCACTCCTGGCAGCAATATGTCTGTTTAGTGCTATTTTAATTTGAAAATGTATTGGTATGTATATGGTTTATGTTCCTTGAGGAAAAATAGGCATTATTTGGGATGCCCTGGAAATGGTTAAGAGTCAAGAGGCAAGGTAACACCTAACCTATGAATGGGACCTAGAGGAACATTGTCAAATCCCTGTGGTCACTGAGTCCTTGAAGACTGAATAAGGAACGAGATGAGAAAGACTTTAGAAGCAGCCTGATAAACCAGGGTGCAGTACTGTGGGATAATGCTCTTATATACTGTAGAGATTTGTCAGTCGTATTGGTTTAGTAAATGCTGATTGGCCAGTAGCCAGGCAGGAAGTATAGATGGGGCAACCAGACTAGGGGAATTCTGGGAAGAGGAAAAGCATGGGCATAGTCACCAGCTAGAGAAAGGAAGAAAAAATGAGAATGACTTACTGAGAAAAGGTACCAAGCCACATGGCTAAACATAGACAAGAATTATGAGTTAATTTAAGTTGTATGAGCTAGTTAATAATGCCTGAGCAAGTAAGCCAAGCAGTTTATAATTAATATAAGTCTCTGGGTGTTTCTTTGGGATTGGGCGGGACAGAAACCTCTGTCCACAGTACAGGTGTTGGGCAATGCAAAAAGCAGCATGCTAACAACGCCACTAGAAACTGAAAACATAACCATTTTCCTATGTATTGTGCAGAATCGTCAATGCAAAATGGCTATTACTAACCCTTGGGTCACATAGGACAGTGATATGACAAAGAATAATTCGGTAACGAGCCGAAGTAATGCAAATCAGTGAAAACCCAAAGTTAGAGTAAATAGTAAGCTCAACCTACCTCTTGCTCTAGCCTTACTTCCTCTTGTATACCTACAGCTGTTCCAAGTCTTTATGCATCCAGAACTCAGCCTTGTCCGCTCTGCAGTCCTCATTGCCTTTGTCACTGAAAAAGCTGGTGTTTTTCTGTTACCCTCTGTTACATTGCTTTCCAGTTGCTCCGACAAAGCACCATGGCCAAAGCAACTCTATGGAGCAGTGGTTCTCAACCTGTGGGTCCGGGCCCTTTTAGGGGCCACACAGCATGTATCCTGCATATCAGATATTTATATTATAATTCAAAACAGCAGCAAAATTACAGTTATGAAGTAGCAGTGAAATAATTTTATGGTTGACGGTCATCACAACATGAGGAACTGTATTAAAGGGTCTCAACATTGGAAAGGTTGAGAACCACTGTGATAGAGGTTTATTGGGAGCTTACAGTTTCAAAGGCTGAGTTCATAACCATCATGGCGGGGAGCGTGCCAGCGGGCAGGCAGACATGGTGTTGGAGCAGTAGATGAGAGCTATATCCTGATCCATAGGCAGGGGACATAGTGAGAGCGAGCCAGGGCCTGCCCACTCCCAATGACACACTTCCTTCATCAAGGCTACACCTTCTAATCCATCCCAAACAGTTCCACCAATGTGCAGTCGACCATATAAACCTATGGGGGCCATTCTTACTCAAGCCACCACATCCTCCCACAGGGCAGCTCTGCTCTTGCCCCTTCTTCATTTGAAGCCATGCTTCTCTGATTTGTACCCATAGCCTCTGCATCACACTTCTGCTTCTCCACTGGCCTTTTCTTCATTTATAAGCATACTTAGTCTTCTCTCTGGAGAAACCACTCCTCTTTGGACTTTGCATCCAATCTAGCTCTTTCCTAGACTTGTTCTAATTTCTCCAAACAACTGTCCCCTCTTCCCTCCACCCAATTTCTTTTCAACTCACTTCCCTATAGCCTTCCTCAATGATAATGTGTGGCACTGTTGTGGGTTGAATTGAGTGGGTGCCCCTCAGTGTATTGAAGTCCTAAACCCCAGTATCTCACTCAGTATGTGACTGCAGAGAGGGAATAAAGCTAAAACCTAGTGATCAGGATGAGCTATAATCCAATATGATCAGTGTGTTATAAGAAGGTATGATTAGGGTATCTCCTGATGCACAGAAGGGAAACTGTGTTCTATGCAGTCCAGACAGTGATCTATGATAGCTGCACTATCAGTTTATCAGGTGACAAGGTAGCAAAAGAAAAAGAATAAATAGTAAATAGCAGATAGAAGCAGCAGCTAGAGAGCAAAGCATTGCCAGATCGGGAGTTGAGATCATCCACCAGAGCTGAGAGGAGTGGCGGGATGGAAAAAGGGTAAGACCATCAATTGGGGGCTTCCACTATCCAGTAGGAACAGACTGTGAAGTTGAGACAGATGGTTGAGATGGGGCAGATCTTTCCAGTCTCTTTTCCACTCCAGGAGTTTTTACTGATAAGGCTTCTGTATATTGGAAGTAGTTTACTTCTAGTTGTTCTCAAGGATACAATGTTTTTACTCTTGGTTTTGCTGTTATCCTCTATCCCCGTCATAGAATTTTGGGGCCAGCCCATCCCCAGATAAGGGGTCTTAGAGGACACTTTGAGACAAACATTCTTAGGTCTGAAATGTGGGGGAGGAGCAACCCTTCCTCCCAAACCAGTTGCTCAGAGGAGCTCAAATAGCACACGGCAATTTTCCAGCATAATGGACATCACACCAGGCTGGATTTGTGAAGACAGAACTTGAAAGATAAAGAGACTTGGAATCACAAGATGTCAAGAGAAGACATCTCAGAAGAAACCAAACTGACTTTGACCTCTGATGTCTAGTTTTCTGAGCTGTAAAAATAAGGGAGTTTTGTAGTTTAAGACACTCACTCAGTCAGTGGTACTTTGTTACAGCAGCTCTAGAAAATGAACCCAGGCAGTCTGAAGGTGTTCCTATCAAGGCCACCTCTGTCCCAGTGACTGTTCTGTGGCTGTGATAAAATACCATGACAAAAGCAGCTTAAGAAAGTCTTTTAGTTGACAGTTCCAGAGGGCTGGAGTCCACAATGGTGCAAAGGCATGACAGAAGGAGCAGAAAGCTGGTTGATCATATTTCATCCACACACAGGAAGAGGAGAGATGGAGGGGTGGGGGAGAAGGAGGGAGGGAAGGAGGGAAAGACAGGGAGGGAGAGAGAGAGAGAGAAGGAGAGAGAGGACACCAAGAGAGAACTATAATCCTTTAAAGTCCACTTCAGTGATGTATTCCTCCAGAGGGCTGTACTTCTTAAAGGTTTTGTAACCTCCTCAAACAGATGCGGACCACGTGTTCAAATATATCACTTCATTGTTTTACATCGAGATCAAATAGACAGAGCCTTCTACAATCCGTGTCGGGGATAGCTAAGTGGTAAATGAGTGGACATTTTTCACTCGACTCACACCTTCCGACTGTAATACTGAATGCAAACATAAGCACACACATACAACACATGCATGCACATGCATACACACGCGCGTACGCGTGCACACACACACACACACACACACATTTTTTAGCTAGTCCAGGCTAGTTTCAAACTTGCTATCTAGCCAAGGTTGCCCTTAAACTTCTGATCTATCTATCTGCCTCCACCTCCCAAGTGCTGGGGTCACCCTTGGGACTTTCCTCTGCATATGAAGTGAGCCACTGACACCTACCTTTCTATCTTCCTCCCTTGGGCCCCTTTTCTCTGCTTTTCTTCTCAGACACTGGCAGTGTTATTGGATACAGAGCTATATACTTCTCCCGTCCTCTTCAGGGTGACCTTATTTCTCCTTATGGTTTTCATAGTCTGAGATCAAGGAGATGGAGCCTCTATAATCTCTTTGTGTTAACTGAGTAGTAATGTATAAACACTCCAAAGTATTGAATATATGATAAAGAAATCAGTCCGCATGTAAGACAAAATGGGTCTGATGAAGTTTATCCTTGAAAATAAATGCCCTGGAAAGCACCTGGGATTAGACATGGTCTAAGGTGTTCAAGACAAAATGATGAGGGGCATTTTGCATCTCACCCACTTTGGGTGGAGGAATAACTCTACTTACACTGTTGCCCTCTCTGTTGTGCCAAGTGGGCTTGAGTGGGTTTGGACAGTTGAATGCATGGATAGTGAGTTCTGCTGTTACAGGACTTTGAACTCTTTACTTTTCAGACCTGTTTCAGAGCTTCAAACATAAACAGCCCATTCCATCGGAACATCTCTCCCCTGTTGTGGTTAACATTTATTTATTTAATGTGTATGAGTGAGTGCCTGCATGTATGTATCAATGTTCACCACCTATGTGCGTGGTGTCAATAGAACCTGGTGCCAATGGAGGCCAGCAGTGTCAGATTCCCTGGAACTGGACGTACAAAGGGTTGTGAGCCTCCAGCTCAGGTGCTGGAAACTGAAGTTGGTCCTCTGCAACAGCAGCCAGTGCTCTAATCTACAGCCATTTCCTCCCCACCTCTTCTCTTGAACTCAAAATCAAAGTGAGTGTTTTTGATTTCCTCTCAACTGGCTAGTGGTTCTGAATTCTTTTTCAGCATCTATGACTTCATTAAATCTTTCTTGTACCTCATCCCTTTTCCTCCTCATCCAAAGATCTGGGGACTGAGCATAGGGGTGCATACGTTTAACATCAGCACTTGGGAGACAGAGACAGAGGACAGAGGGCAGTGAGCAGCGGGCAGCAGGGCGAGACTTTGGGGCAAACTGATTTGTGGACCTAGTACCACATTTGGCTTCCATTGAGTTTAGAGAAGGAAAGTAAATTTGTGGCCACTGCTTGAAAAACAAGGAAGTTTCACATTTAAAATTCCAATGTCTTATTCTCTTGAGAAACTAGCTATTTGGTAACAAGGCATCTATGCCCAAGCTCAGAATAAGCTGCACAGAGAAGTGGCTGTCTTGTTTAGCTAGTATGTACATTGCACAAGTGGCACTACTAGAGGTGTTTGAGTTCCTGTATCAGCTTCCATACCTATTGTAATTGTGAATTTCCAGGATTTTACATATATATGTAGCAATGTAATTAATATATATTAATTTGATGGCAGAAGATATAAAATAATCCCATACTAGTTCAGAATTATGTAGAATAAAGGATTATTTATTTAGGGGAGACTTATAGATCACTATCCTAGATCACAATTCTCTGTTAGGCCTCTGCAGGAACAGGGAACAGGAAGAGAGTCTAGCAGCTGGAAGTGAGAGGTGGAAGTAAGGGAGCTAGTGCAGGCTTTACAGCTGCATTTATAGTATAGGAGACCACGCCTAAGTGGGCTGGTATCTTAAAGGCTATTGGCTGAAGGAGTGGAATGTGCTCCCGCAGCCCCTACCCCTTTTGGTTAAATAAGAGAGTTCCAAACCCAATACAAAACTATATGCCCTAGGAACAAATATCAAGTATAAGATTAGAATTACAACCAGCATAAACCATCTTAAGCAAGGAATGTATACTAAATGTTTTAATAAACATTCTATCCTAAGGAGTCTAAATCTTGTATTGGAAAAGGCTTGGCTAGATCATAAAAGGATGGTAACTACAACTATCTAATTTTCAACCCATTGAAAGCCTGAGGAGGGAGATAATATTACTTGAGTAGACATGAAGTACAATCAAGCAGCTTCCAAAATGTGCAGTAGATGACAGAGACAACTGGCTTGCCTGAGCAAATCACCCAAAGTCTCATTTGCAATGATGAAGCAACCAACTTTGGCTGAGGCCTAGAGTAACTGACAGAACTGCAGAGACAGAAATTTTTTCAAAACCATCTTACCCTGCCTTGGCAAGATTTGACAGTCTTTTTTCTTCTATCCTGCTTGTCCAGTGTAGACATCGTGCACTTTGTCAGTGGTTGAGGCATGGGTAGTTTCTTGCCCAAAGGCCAGTTGTGCCAAGAAAACAAACTCCAAGTAGAGTGTCTTTGGTGCTCAACACTTTTTTGTGAATAGATCAGTGCTGTCAGGAGCAATCATGTCTCATGTCAACAGAACCCTAAGTTATTTAAATGCCATGTTCTACATATCTTTGAAGTGGTTGAAGGTTACCTATCTATGCAGAATATAA
>JAQHUG010000029.1:9105996-9117404 GCA_028555095.1 Dicrostonyx torquatus
CTAAATTCTGAGAACCACTGATCTGCTCAAGACTGCTCAAGACTGTTATGGATTTATTAGTTCTTAAAAGTTGCTAGTTTAACTGACCTTTTGTAAACTCTGCAGTGATTTAAACAGGCCTTGGCTTGTAGAGATGGACGTCCTTCCATCAAGAGTCTTTTAAGACAATAGTTCATTTCTAGTTTCTTTGTTTAGAAAGTGTGGGCGATCTTAACGTTGCACTGACTAACACTAACAGAGCAGCATTCGTGGCAACGGAAGAAAAGGCCTGGACAACTCCAAAGAATTCTTTCAGCTCCACCTTAGAGAAGTTCCAGTGTTTCCTCTGAGGGCACAGGGAGACAAAAGCCTAATGTTCTCTTGAAAATCAGCATGTGGAGGATAGCAGGCATGAAGGCAGAGGCATGCCCTGTATGGAAGTTTGGCAACAAGTGTGACCCCCAAGAGCAAATTTCTAGTCCACTCCAGAACTGGCAGGGAGAGGAAGCAACAAATTAAGCCCAGGGCTGGTGGTAGTGATGCATGTCTTTACTCCCAGCACTTGGGAGGAAGAGGCAGGGTCTCTCTGAGTTACAGACCAGCTAGCACTGCACAGTGAGATCCTCTCAAATAAAGATAAGAAAGCAGTAGCAGCAGCAGCAGCAGGAAAAACACCGATGGGAAAATGAGTAAGACAATTCTTATCCGTTGACATCCTCATCTCTCCTCTGGGCTGATTCTTCTAGCAACAGCCACATCATAACGGAAGCCGGGAGATGCCACTTGCTTGGTTTATGTTGACAGTGATCTAGTGCAAGATAACAAATCTTTCCACATTCTCAACTGTGTCTGATTGTATTTTCTCTAGTTTACAAACAACTCTGTAACATCAGGCAGAATAAAAGACCGAGCTACACTCAAGACATTATATTTATCACCGCCTCCTGTTCTAACACAACAACTCTGTTGAAAAAAATTACATTAATTTGAAAAGAGGTATTTCGTTCAGGGCTCGTTTATTACCTAGTAACTTTTCCATCTCTGTTTGCAAATCAATCACAAAGCACATTTTACACACTATTGTTTTGCTTACAGAAACTTCTGAGTCAACTGACATTATTGTTTTCACACAAAGGATGACTTAAAAAAGATTTTGTTGTCTTTCCTTGCAGAGTGTTGACTGTTTAATCAGCTGTCAGCATATTCTGTGTACGGTTAAACATAAACACAACCTCACGTGTTTTCTGAATGAGGAAAACATAACCATCGTAAAGATACCTTGGGCAGGTGGCTTCGAAGAGGAGCCGAAGTCACAGAGAGACAGTCTTGGAATGCAGATTGTACATGGAACAGTAGTCTACATGTACACTGTCTTTTTCTCTGTAAATCCTTGTAAGTGCAGCCTGTCAATCACCCACCAGTGAACACACTCCTGCAAGGAGTGAGTCAGTGTCCTCTAGGGAAACAGAAACAATGGAATGTATTATGTAAATTCTATGGACTTTTCTTCTTTTCTATTTTAAGGAATTGACTCATGCAGTTGGAAGGGTTGGGAAGTCTGAAATCTACCACAGGGCAGCCTAACAGAAAATATTGCTGTCTTAAGTCAGGTATTCATTCACAGAGAAGGCCAGTAGTCTAGAAACTCATGATGCAGACTTAACACAGAATCCTATGTACAGAAACCTTATCTTTGCTCTGAGGTTATCAGCTATAACTGGATGTGTCTTTCCTGCCTGACAGTTCCCGAATAACCACTCAGTGCCTTATATTAATTATAAATGTTTGGCTGATGGTTCAGGCTTCCTACTGGCTAGCTCTACACATAAATTAATCCATTTCTAATAATCTGTGTATTGCCACATGCCTGACGGCTTACCAGTAATGCTCTGGCATCTTACTCCTCTGGAGGCTGCTGGTGTTGTCTCAACCTCACCTTCTTTCTCCCTATATCTCGGTTTGGATTTCCTGCCTGGCTCTGTTCTGCCTGGCTATTGGCCAAATCAGCTTTTTTATTAATCAATGATAATAAAACATTCACAGCATACTGAGGGGCATCCCACATCAATCTTAAAATCATTACCTACATAATAGAGATCATTTTATAAATGCTAATCGCACCCAGAAAGTACCTTTATAGCCACGTCCAATGTTTGAAGAGATCAGGTACTATAACCTAGCCAAGTTGATACAGCAGAAGAGATGTTCAATTATTAAATATGGATAGTATCCCAGAATATAACGTTCATTTACACTAATTACAGATATACAAATTATTGACTTGTGCAGAGAAAGCGAGTGGATGTCCCACAAAATCCGCCCTGCTGTAAGGCTGAGGGCCCTATACTGAGCTTGGAGATATTCACGTCACACTGCAAGTTTCCTCCGCAGTTCAAAGCTGCCTAAGTTGCTTTGCCTACATCAGAGAGCTGAAAGGTGACTTCATGTTCCCAGATGAGTCACCAGAGTGTCTAACAAAGGGACTGATCTGGCGTTGCATGCTAAGATTCAGAGTTTCGCTGGTCGGTCGGTGGTGGTGCATGCCTTTAATGCCAGCACTCAGGAGGCAGAGGCAGGCGGAGATCAGGGCCAGCCTGGTCTACATAGTGAGTTCCAGGACAGGCTCCAAAGCTAGAGAAACCCTGTCTCAAGAAACAATAATAGGAACAGAAAGATTCAGGGCTTCTCAAAGTCCCACATGGTAGAAAAATCCTGAGGGCAAAGGAAAGACAAACAATGTTCCCACCCTGCAATGTGGTACTGGGCTAGAGATGGAGAACGTGCAGATGTTAAACTGTGCCTGATGGGGCCAGAGAGACAGATGGCTTACCAGTGACAGAGGACCTGAGCTCAGATCCCAGCACCTGTGTCTGCAGTTCACGACCTCCTGTACTCCACTCTGTGAATCTGACACCCTCCATTGACCTCCCTCAGCTCCTACACACATGGAGTAAATGAACAGTCATGCGGGCTGACACACATACACATAGAGAAAATTAAATCTTGCAGCTGGAGAGATGGCTCAGCAGTTTTGAGGGCTCACCCATCTTGCAGCGGATACAAGTTAAGTTCTTATCAACCACACGACCAGCTCCCACTACCTGTAACTCCAGTTCCAGAGGAATCCAGTGTTCTCCTCTGGAGTCTGAGGGTACCCCTGCCCACATATATTCATACTTAAAAATATCTTTACAACATACCTGCAAAACTTGACACCTGCAGTAGTTTGGATCTTGAATGTCTCCAACAGTCCACGTGTTGAAGGCTGGTTCTTAGCTCCTGGGAGGTGCTAGAACCTTCAGGTGAGGCCTGGTGGAGAGGTTAGGCATCGGCAGCATGCCTGGATGGCAATGTTGGATTCCCATGCTTCCTCTTTTACCTCCCAGCCTCCATGAGATGAGCAGCATTTTTTTGTCAGGTGTTTCCTGCCATAATTTACTGCTGTCAGCAACAGGCCAAGCATTGTGCATCACAGACTGAAACCTGAGTCAAAACAGCCTTTCTCCTAGAAGTTGGTATCTCAGCTCTGTCATCACAGTGACAGAATGCTAATAACCACATTCCTTCAACGAGTGCCTATTCTTTCCCTTGAACCTGGGTAGATAAGGCATTTCTGGACCCATGCATTAAAAAAGGCAGTGGCCCTTTTAGGATGCTTATTTTTGGAGCCCATTCACCGTCTTGGGAGGAAACTCAGGTTGCCTAATGGAAAGGAACTGATAATCAGTGTCCTGAGCCCGCTAGGTTAAGGATCTATTTTGGAAGAGGAGCCTCACCAAATAGAGATGATCTGCTCCCATGGCGCCCTACTTGCAGATTTCTGAGTAAGACCATCATTTTGATTAGGCTTTGAGGTGTTACTGCTGCAAAAGAAAATTCGCTGTAGGGAGTCTGGTGAGGGGGTTCAAGTCATTGTTATAGGATCATGTTGGCAGGAGAGGTAGAGAGTGTAACAGAGTCTGGGCTCTGCGTCATTATCCTGATGCTCAAGTCAGGAAGAAAGGAGCCAGAATACAAGTAGGCCGGACTAGAGTTCTAGATCTGAAATGATCTAGAGCACATTAGACCTGGGATCTTGGGTCAAAACACTGTCTGTACAGCAGATGTGATGGCTGGTTCATGCTTGTAATCCCAGCTCCCAGGAGGCTGAGGCAGGAGGATTCCAAGTTCCCGGGCAGCCTGGCCTACAAAGTGAGACACTTACATAAATTTCTTTCTGGTTCTACAAAGAAGTAGATTTGAGATTCATGTTGGTCTGCAGCAGGAGAATCACTTACTCCCAGAAATTCAAGACCAGCCTGGACGACAAAGGGGGACCCTACAAAAAACAACCAGGAAAAGACAAGGAGGACGATGCAAATTCCCTTTGGTTCACAAAATAGTGAATAAACACTCTAAGGGCTGAGCATATAAAAATGAACACTGAAAGCTCATTTAACATTTATGCTTAGGTTTGTATTTTCCGTTCCCCCAAAGGAAGTTGAGTAGTTTTAAAAAGCAAATTAGAAAAAAGAGCATATTGTACATTTGAGAATCCTAAAGAGATTACCTTCAGTGAAAGAGCACAGACTGGCACAAATGACCTGCAGAGTTGACCTTACTTTGTCAGTCCCTTACTTAAGGCTTTTCCTTGTTCTGAGAATTTAAAATACAACTAAATTCTTAAGATGGCAAGTGCTGTGTGGCCTTTGCCTTCTATTCCAATAAGAAGTCATTCTTTATTATTTTTCTCCTGACTCCCTGGGCTCTGTCAGACATGTTGACCATCTTTTGGGTGAGGGAAAGGCTAGAGTTGGGGCTGGGGAGATTTGCTCAGGGTGAAGGACTTCCAACAAGGACCTGAGTTTGACCCCAGTAACCTCTGGTCTCTCCTTGCATACATTTATATGTATACCCAATCCAGTATGTGCACACATGTACACACACACACACACACACACACACACACACACACACTCTCTCTCTCTCTCTCTCTCTTCCCCAGGTCAGGAGGTTGTCTGTAACTGACTGAAGGGCACTTTTTCCCTTGACCCCTTCTGTTCATCTTTGAGATGTCAATTTGTCACATTCTCCAAGATCCCTAACCACTGTCTCTTTGTAATTTTCTCCTAGTAAAGCTCTTTATTATTTTACTCATCATTGTACGCTTTGCTGTGAGCTATTGCCTCTGACTGGAGAGTGACCACAGTCCTCTGTGAAGCGTTCTGGTCCCTGACTGAAGCTGGGGAGAGTGAAATAACAGAAGAAAAGGCTGGTCAGACCCCAGGCAAAGATTTAAACACACCCTGAAGACCATTTAGTGGAGAATGAAGTTCAGATGTGAATTCCATTTCAGGAAAAGTGTCTGAAAACACGCTGATCTTGTCCCGCATGGCAGTTCCTATGTTCTGTATTATCAGTGAACTCAGTGAACCTGAGTTCCGGGGGAGAAGGGCAACTATGTGCTTAGGAGCCGTGAGCAGGACCTGCAGTCTATGTACACACACGTTACAGTGTCCCTCTTCAGGACCTGCAGTCTATGTACACACATGTTACAGTGTCCCTCTTCAGGACCTGCAGTCTATGTACACACATGTTACAGTGTCCCTCTTCAGAGTATCTAGTTTTGATTTCAGAATCGTTTTCAAGCTTCAATCCTCTTAACAGGATACAGAAGTTCTTGCTCACAAGCCCTTATTAAAAACCTCTGCCAAATTTAGAGATAACTTGAAACAGTTAAAGTTATTAGTAACAAAATTCTGAAGGCAGAGAAAAGTCACAACTACATTTGTGAATTTCAATAAGCTCAATCAAACACCAGAAACTGGGTATGAATTGGCGCTTTTTAGATCTCAACATAGACCCTTTCTTGGTAATCAGGAGCTTTGTTCCTTTCAAAAGCTGTTCTTTGATTACAATTGGCAAAATCTACTTTGCATGGGCTGATCAACTTAAAACTCCCAATTAAAATGGGATGGAGCAGACTACATTTAGGCTCAGCTCTGGATACTGTGGGTTCGGCTTCTCTGATCTCTAGGCACTAGAAGACAACAGACTTTTCAGTTCTCTTTTTAAACATCTCACTCCCCTCCCCAAGCAGATATTCATTTAACTGGCTCTTCCTGCCCGGAAACCAGTCCAATTTATTTTCTACGTCAGTGCCAGAAGGTCTTTTTTGAAGTTCCATCTTCAATACCTCTATTCTTCTGTCCGTGGTGGCAACTTCTCTGTCCACAACCGGCTTAATCTCCCTCTTGTTCTAAAATAGCAATAACCACTAAGTATCAGGGGCTATAAGTTGACCTGGACTGTCAACTCGCAGGCCCTCGGCAGACTGCAGATGATCAAAAGCACCCTTTGCCAGGATTTTTTATACTATTTTGATGAGCCAAGTCATACAAGCTTGTATTCATTGTCTATTGACTTTAAAAAGGCTTCTTTTAGATGTTACAGATTGTTTGCAATTACAAGCTATTAAGTTCCAAAGAGTACAGTCATTTTTGTATTTTGGCTAAAAAAGGAGCTTCTATGAAAAGTAGGAACGCAATGAGAAACAAGAGGATAAACCACAGTAATTTCAAATTCAAACATTTTTGAAAGTTTTTATTTATATTTTGGTCGTGTAAGTGAACATTCTTAAATGGAACTCTTGTAAGAACATTTAAAAACATAAAAATTTGCCAATTATCAGATCTACACAAATCCTAAACAAAGGTTTTCTGTGTAATCCTCATTAATGCAAACCTTTATGAGTATTACATCCTTACCATAGATCTTCAATCTGTTCCACAACAATTATGCTACAGAAATTTCATATGGCACAAGGACTTCTACTACAAAGACAGCGGGGCAATACAAACCATCTGAGGGCCCTGCGGAACAGGCGCTGCTGAGGCTCAGGACATCTTACGTGTTTTGTAGTTTTCTGTCCGCCACTTTCAGAAGAGACAACAGAGGAGGCATCGCCTTTATTAACTCCCTTATTTAAGATTCTGTTGTTTATAAAACTGGACCAATTAGTATAAGCTCGTATTTGCATAATTAACCAGATGTCTCCTACAATGCATTTCATTAGTGATATCAACTAATACAGAAGAATAGAAATTTCTAAGAAAGGGTTTTGTTAAGCTTGCCAGCTCCTTACATATCATGGGCTGTGCTGCTACTTCAACTTCTAATTAGAAGATTAATGACTTACGTAAAAAGACTGATCAACGTAAGCATGCAAAACTAAATTATTTTCTAGGTGCTGTGATAGTTCATTTGATGAGTAAGAAAAGAACAACCAAGCAAGGTTTATACGCGTTCCAACTTCTCGCTGAGAAACTCTTCCACACTGTCCGTGTTCCACTTGAGGATGCTTAGTTCTTCAGCAATGTTCCCGTTGTCGTCCAAAAGCTTTAGGACAGGGTCTGAACCGCGAACGTACTACAAAGACCAGAGACAGCATCATTTTCTACTTAGAAGGAGACTTTTTGCTCTCAACCAAGATCAAAATGGCTGAATTAACAGTGCTAGTAATTTTAACAGCTTTTACATGATACACATCACAATCAACAGGTAGTCTTTTCAGCAAAGACTTGAATGTAATTTCAAAATTGTAAGAATTAAGAAAACTACATGCTACTTCCAAACAGAAAAGTATCTGTTGGTATAGAGATAATTTAAGTGGAACTTTAAGGCCTATTATTGAATGTGGCAAGCACTTATTACAGACATGGCTCTTTCAAATCCAGTGCACTTAACATGTAATGGTAGTGACAGACGAAGCAGAAAAATTTATGACAATAAGTTGAACACACTTGTTAAGATCAAATCTGTTTCCAAATTATGTAGAATAAGAGCTGAAAACGTAGCAGCAATAAGTAAGGTCACTCCTTCCGGCCACTATGTGTCTGTTTCTAAAGATTTATTTATTTTTGCGTGGGTGTGTATGCAGCATCTTCAGAAGCCAGAAGAGGACACTGAATCCTCTGGAACTGGGAGCTACAGATGGGTGTGAGAGGCCATGCAGGTGTTCTGATCTTGGGTCCTGTGTGAGAGCAAAGTGTTCCGAACTGTCAGCTACCTCTCTAGGGCCTAGATGCCTTGCTCTGTAAAGGTTTAACTCCAGCCATGGAGGTAAGTTCTGATATCATCTTTTTATTCTTTGTGGCACTAGATCCCTGCTCACGCTAAGCATTAATTTATTCCCAATCACTAGCGGGTGTTTTAACTAAAGAGTCAATATTGACAACACTTTGAACAACACCTAAACATTTCTGACTAGGCTACTACATATACTACTTCTAAGATTTTAAATATTTATTTCAAGTTATTCTTTGTCCAAAAAAATCCAAGTAAGTTTTACATACTATAATTCAGTTATGAAATTTCTCAACAAAATTATTAGCAACTCAAACCAATAAGGTGTGAGAGGACGTAGGAGCTGGATACTCAGCATATACAAGGCTGGTATAATGTCTGAAAAATTAATACACTACTTTACTATTGACTGCTAAGACAAGAAAAAACACAGCAACAGATACATAAAAAGTATTTGACCAAAAGAAACCAAAACACCAAACCCACCCATTTAAACCCCCAAAACAAATGGCAGAAATATTAAGCATAAAATGGTTTCAACACAATCACCAGTCATGGCTTCTAAGGAAATGATGAGTGCTGACTGCTGGTGCGGGCACAATTGGCTTATAGTCACTGTAAAGCAAGCTTACGTGAAATAGGAAAACGCACCATGATACGGCTTTTTGAAGAGGAACAAAAAGGTGTTTCCAATCTCAGACAGTGAACCACACCAGCCAACCCAGCGTGGGAGAGCAGGGTCAAACACGTCTAGTAAGTTCAAAGATGGCACGATGGCCACTTACCTTGATCTGTAGACCTCTGAACAGTTTGGGCTTATCACTTCTGACAAAAGCTTAAAAGAAAAAAAAAAGATTCAAATGGGCCATGTCTAAATCCAAACTAGCTATGAAGATTAATCCAATATTAAACACATCCTAGGTGAAAACTAAGGAAATTTAAATGGATGATGACTAAATGTAAGACATCCCTATCTTAACATTTAAGACATAGTTTCAGATTCGTCAGTACCCCAGATTCGAACAGTAGTTTTGGAGGCTTGAGAGAATGACAGCACAGCTCAGTTGTGACCAGTTGGGGCAGTCAAAAGAAACACAAGAGAAATCAGTTTCCCTATACGTGACCCCATCCTAGAAGAGTTAAGCTGAATCAGAAATACCTGTGAGAGTCTTCATGTGATGAAATTACAAAGAGAAGCAAGGGGTGGTGGTAGTGGTGGGATATGCACACTTGAGGGATATGCTTGTGTGGATTATTCAATGGGAAACTGTTAAATATTAGAAAAATTCAGGGACCTATATCACCTTATACTACAGATGGAGTAAGAATTTAAATCTGCAAAGATATTCATTGGATATTTACTATATTCCAGGCAGCAAAGGCAAAGGTACATGAAGTATTATATAATCCCCACTCTTACTAAACTTACAACATGGTAAAGAAGACACTAAACAAGTAATCCCCCTGAACTGTGATTAGGTAGCTAAAAAGGAGGGGCTTGGAACATTATCACAGTTAAAATACGAAGAACTTAATATGAAATATAAAACTCTTTTCTTATGCAATGATCCTAAAGGAAATGTTTACAGACATGTTTACATAAAAATAGGAATGCCAGGACAACAGAACACTGCCATTAACAAAACTCAAGAGTAAAAATGAAAAAAAAATAAAAACTGCAAATTAACATATAAAAGAGATCTTACAAGAAAACCCCAAACAGACTGAAAATAAAAACGAGATGCAGCCAATAAGCACTGCATCTTAAACTGCACGATTGGTTAGTCTACAACAGGCCTGGCAAACACCACCCAACACACTTCCAGCTCTTCCAGCTACCTTTTCAACCATGTTAGAAACCGCTATGGAAAAAGGACTATTGAAAATCTTTTCTATACACCAAGCAGAGCTGTCAGCCCATTTAATAATGTCCATTCATTCAAATGCCTTTCTAATGGGCGGGACTGATTGAGCAGGCTTCAAAGGAACGGCATGATGAATCACTAATTATCAATCCCGGTAGGGTTTCTTTTCTGCTAAACACAGATCCAGAAGCACAACTCGGAAAGAGGCAAGTATTGTGACAGGCAAGTCATGCCTCCAGGCAGTACACAGAGCTTTTAACAATTCTGGGAATTTATATATACATTGTATTGCACGGACTACACAATGGCACGGGTTCTTTAGTGCCATAAAGGCTATGGCTTTCTTAGACCTCCAAGAAATAAAGATAAAGGTACTTGTAAAAAGTGTCACAGTGGGTGAGCCGAGCCAGCCTCAGGAAGACCAACATTGTTGGGCTTCTCTCAGCATGGCTCCCAGAGTTTGTAGACAATACACAAGTGTGTATGTGCATGACATGGGAGGAGAAGGAAAACTGTCTAGGGGAGCCAGGGGGACAAAAGGGAGGGGAGAGAAGTTTGGGGGTGGAGACATGCTCAAAGTATGTTATATTCCTATATGAAAATGTTATCCAGCCCGGTGCTGCATGCAATGAAAACTAAAGCAAAGCAAAACCGTGTTGCTGGGTTAAGATTCAATCTTTAGCACCCAGGCAAATAAATGTTAATATTCTCATCCTCTCCCTCTTCCCTACCTTGCTTGATGCCAAGGACCAAACCCAGCAAGATCTCAGACTAGTGTTCTGGGTAGTCACTCCACCACTGAACTATACCCCAGCCCAAACACTGGTACAGTGACAATAGATAACAAGAACTCTGAGTTCAGAGGAAGATTTCACTATGTTGGAGTGACAAAGATATGAGTAACAAAAATGAAAGAACTGAAAATTAAAAAAAAAAAATCACCTGAAGATAAAACAGTGCCCTTTCCTTAACATAAATAATTTAAGACCTCCAAGAGGACTTCTTCCTGTCTGATGTAAAATAATTTATTACTAAATCTGACATTCTGCAACAGACAAAACAGTTCCACATGTTTTGATGGAGAACGTAAACTGAAAAAGTGCATTAAAATGCAGGCTCAGAGGGCTGGGGGCGCAGCTCAGCAACAGAATGCTGGCACGGCATGCAGAAGGCCCTAGACCTAAAGCACAGACCGGGGAAAAAATCCTAAAAAAGGCAACAACATAGTTTCATCCACCAGTCAGGAGCAAAAGGGCAGTTTTTCAAGTTCATGGTTGGAGTCTCTCTCTTAGTTCTTCAACCAGAAATGCACTTATTCCACCAATATAAATACAGCACTTCATCAGCAGCGAGGCAGGGAAGTCTCAGGATGTTTTGCAAGTTCTGACAAAATCCTGACAGAGAGTTTTTATAAATGGTTGCCATCTGAGTCTGTAATATTGTCATGTGTTGTATGCTCAGGTTTAATTATTGTACCTTACAGTCGCATTTTGTGCCAGA
>JAQHUG010000029.1:9125923-9138572 GCA_028555095.1 Dicrostonyx torquatus
CCCCCTTTTTTCAAATTAATAAAAACTATGTCACTTATTTAAAACCTTGTGTTTGGACCTTATCTAAAGTTAAGAACAGGTAATATATTTTTCAAAATCACCAAATTAATGGGAGTCATAATCTGTGGATAAACAGAAAGATAAAGATTTGATAATTTTAAATAAATAGTAGTAATGGAATTCTATTAGTTGTTCTTGTATACTGAACAGAAGAGACATTAAGAAGGCCATTTAGGCCTTCCATTTTTAAGTCATTCAATTTTTTTTTTACAGAAACTTTGTATAGCAGGAATTACTGTCGACATTTTCAAGATTATATCGAACAGTAGTGTGGTTTAGAACTTTGGGCTCAGTGGTCAAGCTGTGAATGATCATGCCCTGACACCTAAATAAACACCCCAGCAATTCGGGCAGGCCGCGCTCCAATAGTTTGTTTTGTTAAAGACTGACTCCCACTGCAATGGTCTGAAGACAGTTTTCTAGCAGTACCACCCCAAACCCTCATATCTTTCATGCAAGATCTTAAGTTATCAAAATGATTAAAAGGTCAAATTATACTATATTCTTCACTAAAATCCAATCACTGGCAGGACTGAAAGCATTGAACTCTAGCATTTGGTTTGATATCATTTACACACATTCTGTTCCACATGGTAGGAGGTACCGAGCTCTTGTGCTCACAGATAAGAACTAAGGGAACGTGAACAGTTAAACACACAAGGTTGTTCCCTCAAAGGAATAACCTGCTATCTACCCAGAAAGTGGACTAGTTAACAGCCTTGTGACCCCGGTGTGCTGTGTGCTGGAGACCGTATCAGATTCCTCCTAGACTCTTATCTCAAGCTTGTTTATCAGGTAATCTTTATGAAGGTGTCACATGTAGTCAACCTATAGAACACATCTCTATGGAAGGTGTTATATGTACTTTACAAAAGTTTGCATGTAGTCACGTCTGATCTTCATTTAGCTTACTCTGTTTCTCAAGGAGATTTATGTGAGCGTCATTGTGCACACAGGAATGAGTTAATTATCACTAGCAAAGTTTTCACTGAATTGTGCTGTGTTTAAATATCCCTAAAACAAACTACTAGGGGTCAGATCCCTGAAGTTTGAGCCAACATCGGGTACTTGGTCATATTGAGCAGAACTATCTTCTTCCCTCCTGAGGACTGTGACTCTGGTGGCCATGGTGATCACCTGACACCATACCAAGTAGCTGCAAACGCTACAGGTTTTCACATCACTGTTTTGTTATCACAATATAGTCCTTCCTGCACCAACTGAGAGAGGAGCTAGAAAGAGAATATAAGAACACCATGCTGCAAATTTTTATCACTAGCAAATCTAACGATTCATGTTTTATCTTTTCCTGTACTCTGCCAACACTTACAATCGCTGTCGTATTTCCAGAGACATTCAAATTTCTACTTTTCCTTGTATGCTTAAACACCACACAATACCCTGTAAACCACGTTCCTGGTGCTGTATCACCGCCGGCGGCAGGGGATCTGGCAAGCACCTGCAGACCAAGCACCTCTCTAAGCTCTGTGTGAATATTCTTTTTTTTTTTTTTTTTTTTAAATCTCACAGCAACCTTGGGGCAGGAAGGAGCCCACAGAGAGAAAGAGGCAGGTAACAAGATCAGATCCTTCAAGACACCAGCTGAGCAGCAGTGGGCTGGACCCAGCAACCTGGGTGCCAAAACCAGGCTCTCAACCACTTTCCAAAGCTCCCTCTAGAGTCAATCAAGATGGAACAAATTGCAGACGAACTTCAAACAATCTGAGTATTGTTTTATGCGAGTAATTCAGCTAAGCACATTCTAGTTTTAGAAGGCTTGGCTTGCTGACAGGTGTGGCTTTGGGATAGCAGACGGAGTGCAGGTGTGAACGGAAAGGAGCAAAGGTGCTGAACTGGGGAACCAAAGCTATTTTAAAGAAAGAAGAAGAAAATCAACCAAATAAACCATGTTTTAAAAGCCCACGGAACCGCAGGGGTTCTAAAGATGTGGGCACACACCAAGGAGAAGCACCACTCCACAAGAGCGCCTTGTGCAAGAAGCTGGAGTGGGAAAAAAGATGACTACTGATAAAAATGACATAATTGTATAAACCTTAGAAAACAGATGTTCAGAATAAAAAAGGAACAATTGATTATGTTTATCCTCAGAAAAGATACAAGAAAGTTTTTAAAAATTATTTTTAATTAATCTAATAAAAACAAAATTAAGATAAAATGTAATTATTTTTAATCTCGTGCTCATGTTCACTGTTGGCTGGAGTAGCAGTGCCTGTCGATAATCCTGTGCTCAGATGGCTGAGGCAGCGGGACTGTGAGCTTGGGACAACAGGGGCCAGAGTGAGACCCTCTCGATAAATAAACACTATTAATTAAGGCTGATGGTTAGCAAATTGTACCAAACAATTAACACATCTATTTTTGATACATCCTTAAAAATAAAATGTAGAAATGAAAGATTTGAGTTGCCGCTAATACTACCGAGGTTTACGAGTGGGCAACTGCCACCAGGAAAACAAGTTTTTGTTTCTTTCAAAGCTTTCACTATTCTTCAGCATATATATACGAAGCACAGAACTATAAAAGCAGTTGTAAGGAAAGGTTCTATTGTATTTTTAAGTATTCTTAGAGGTTGGCCACGACTATGCAGTTTAGGCTGGCCTCAAACTCAGTCTTCTGTCTTAGACTCCCACGTGCTGGAATTTAAGGCCTGTGTTCTTAAAAATGGACTCACTCAAGTACAAAGACTTGTGAGCCAGTGTTCAAAAGGTCAGGGTCTTAGAAATACACAATAAAACTAAGACTTTAAAGAGCTTAACTTATGCACAATAAAGGGCAAAATAATCGCAACAACAGCACAGCCAAATTCTCTGCCAAGCACTCTAGAACAGGGAGGAGGTGCTAACCTGACTTGGGGATGGTGATGATAGTAGACAAAAAGACAGTTCTAGAAAAAGCAGTTTACTGTAAAAATGGAACAAAAACTTACCAGTGGGACTTCTTAATTAAATTAGTATCTTATTCTGTTCTCTTCAGTCTCTGAAAAAGGTCTTAATTATATTTGGTGCAAACTTAAAGCAATCCTCCTGCCTCAGTCCTCTGAGCACTGTAATTACAGGTGTACATCATCATATCCAGCTCTACCTCTGTTCTTTACCTGAAAGAGCTCCATCTTTTGGTTTCAACACACTTTCCACACAGTCACTGTGGCAGCTAATAGCTTCTTTTATTATTTCCCAACTCCAGATAAAACCTTAGAGGAAGGGCTGGAGAGACGGCTCAGTGGCTAAGAGCACTGCTGCTCTTCCAGGGGATCCAAGGTTGGATTTCCACCAGTCACACGGTGGCTAACAACTGACCCTCACCAGTTAACGTTGCCTCCTCTGGTCATATACATGAGCTAGTAAGTCTCTATTTAAAGTAGCCCAGTGGTATGAATACAGAAGAACTCTGTTTCCAGTGGAAGGAGTTGGAGGTGCCAAACTCAGGAATGGGCAGTTAGTTACTGTGCTTTCCTAGCGCAAGGGCAGTTACTAATGAGAAAACAGAAGTAGCGTGCAAAGGTGCAGACAACCCCATATGCTTCCTAGCTGACATCCCCAACACGCTCACCTGTGGAGTTTAGGACTAAAAACCCCATTCTTTTCTTAGCAGGTAGCTAAGAATACTGGCCAAGGAGGGTCACGTAAACCATCAATGGGAAGAGCTTTCGTCAGTGGGAAAGGACGTATCTTTAACACCTTTCCGTTCGCCTTAAGACTCTTTACGAAGAGCTGAAGTCATTTGTGCTCAGTAAATACTAACTGCACAAAACTCCACTGAAATTCAGCTTTTAGTAGATTACATTTTCTTTAAGCTACAAATTATGCTTTGGGTGCTTTCCCCAGTTAGGTTAATCTCCTGACCACTGTTTAAAACCACAGTTGTGAGCTTTGAAAACTACTTAAAACAGTATCAGAACAGCTGAACAAAATACTCATTCTAAGTAATACCTGAGAACATTAGTAGGTCCTTTATTGCCAAAATGCATTGGGCAGACCAAAGAGAAAGAAACTGCAAATAACAAAATAAATTTCAAAGGATTTCAAGATATTATATGCTTCCATGATTTTTTTTTTTTTGAGACAGGGTCTCTCTGTGGCTTTGGAGCCTGCGCTGGAACTAGCTCTTGTAGACCAGGCTGGTCTCGGACTCACAAAGATCCACCTGCCTCTGCCTCCCGAGTGCTGGGATTAAAGGCGTGCGCCACCACCGCCAGGCCATGATTTTTTTAAACAACAACAACAAAAAATTTGACCATTATTAAAAACAATTGACCTCATCTTTGGATAGATTTACAACACATAGAACTAGAAAAACCAAAGGGAATATTCTAGCAATATTTGAAATTGTATTATAAAAGACAGACTACACATCATCCTACCATTAGGAAGAAAAAGGAGGATGGCTATGAGTTCAAGGCCAGCCTGATCTCTATGGGCTGGTTAATGATGACAGCATGATGGTTATTGTTATCAGCTTAGCAGGATCTAGAATGACTAGTGAGACAGGCTCTGGGGAATGCCATGGCGGACGGTCTTGATTAGGGTATGGGGGGAGAGGATCTGTTCTATAAGTGTGCAGATCATCCCAGGTTCTGGAGTGCAGTCCTGCAGCTGAGCTGTGCTTCACTGTCCTCTCCGTCCCGACTGGGGTAACAGGTCACCAGCTCTTTGCCTCAACTCCCTTCCCATGACTGACTGTGACCAGAATGGGAGCCAACATAAACACTTTCTTCCTGAAGCTGCGTCTGTCAGGTATGTGGCCACTGCAACTGGAAAAGTAATACAGGTATTTGCGTGCCAGCCAGAACTATATAGCCAGATTCTACCTAAAAACAAACAGACAAGACCTAAAACATTTTGAAAATAAATAACCTAGCAGAGCTAATTTTATATGAAAATTTAATTTTTATCAAGTGCTTATCAAATTTAACAATGACTTAGAAGCTAAGTGCAGGCCTGAGTCAAGTGAGATGGACGGGTATTTACTGCACACCGGGGCCTGTGCTGGGCTGCGGCACTCACTGCTTTCTACTTGTCTGGACAGCAAAGTCTATGGGGCTCGCTCCACACGCCACTGTCATGGCTCCAGTTGTACTTCTAAGTACTTTTTTCTGGTTGGTTTCCACTGCACCTATAAAAAGTATTCCTTCGTTTTGTATGAAAGCGCTAGAAAATGCCTGATGGGAAGTGGAGCTTAGCGATTGGGGCTGGCAGCAAAGAGAAAGCACTAAACTCAGCACAAAAGGTTATTAGGACGCAGACTCACTTGTCCTTGGCTATATAAAACACTGTAGCCACAATTAGCTAACAGTAACTGCCAGACTACTTTTGCCTGTTATTGCTAAGCTGTAGCAGCTGAAAACTGTCTAGGTACAACACACAGTTCAACATGCAGTAAAAACTCAACAATAATTTAGAGGAATGAGATCCAAATTTAGTTTCACAAAAACTATATTAAAAATGGGCATTTTGAAGGAGCACTGACAAAAAGCAATAGGCAGAAACAGCTCTTCTATACACTGTTTATATTTCAGACATAGTTTCTATCGATTAAAGGGCTTGTGAGATGAACACTGTTAATGCAATCGTCCCTTCTTATCCCAGCTTTCTACGTTTGGGATATTAGTGATATCTTTTCGGGCTGGATAATGGCACAGCCATGGGATGATGAGATGACTCACAGAGTCCTTCAGCATTTTGTCCCATGTGAGTATCCCACTATTAAGGCAGAGGGGACTCACAGCAAACCAGTTAAATCTGGTCTTAAACCTCTTCAAATCAAGCTTTTAAAATTCAGTGCTTAGCTTTATATAGGGACTACCTCACATGTATGGAATCTAAACAGAAAACACACCGTGGATTTAATCCAGTCAGGGCTGATTCACTTGGGACACTGGGAACTTCAGGTCATCAGATGGAAACTGGTGACCACAGCAGAGTAGTATTTTAACAACATGCGCTTTCTTTCTCCTCTAAAACTCTACATAAATATGTACTTAGTGTTAGAAGTAAACTTTATCTAATCACAAGAAAGCATTACTATTTGACAGTTTTACAAGTAGGAACACCTCACAGTACAGCACGGCCAAGTGAGAGAGTAATACAAGGAACTCAACAAAGAAACGGGACATTGTTTTTTCAAATCTCACTAAATCACTTTTTTTTGTTGTTGTTGTTGTTGTTTTTTGAGGCAGGGTTTCTCTGTGAAACAGCCCTGACTGTCCTGGAACTCACTCTGTAGACCAGGGTGGCCTTGGACTCATAGAGAGTCACCTACTTCTGCCTCCAGAGAGCTGGAATTAAAGGTGTGTGCCACCACTGCCCAGCACTAAGTCACTTTTAATATAATCTGCTTTGTGCCGGTGATGAGCACTGAAGACAGAGCCATGTACATACTAGGTGAGCACTCTGTTACTCAGGCCAGAGGGCAATGAGTTCAAGTCCACCTTGGGCTACACGGCAGTTCTACAGTGAGATGGTCTTCAAACTGCCAACCCACCCACACGTGCAAACAAAGCACCCTGAGCACTTACATGAACAGTGGATTCAAAACAACAGATTTTCTGGGGCAGAACTTCTTACCCTGGACTGACTTCTCAGATAGGAAAGGTAAGGCTATGTGAATCTGGAATTTCCAGTAACGGTAAAGACAGCGCCAGTTCTGTTAATCGCGTTTGTGCCCAACATTATGCACCATGCTACCATCTCAGATCTCTTTGTACAACTGGCTTATTATTAAAAAGAAACCAAAGTGTAATTAATTGGCCCTTGCCTTAATTTCGCCAGAGATAAGGAAGTCTAGCTCGTGATGATACATCTTGCTATGGTCATTCTGTGGTAAGTGTTCTCTCTTCCCCTGCCCTTGACGGATAGCCACAGTGGAATGGATCCTGGTATGTAAGTACTTTTCCTTTGACTGATATAGTAGACCAGGCAAATGTTGACTGAGTTTTACTAAAACTTGTAAAGCTGGAGATTCCAGTTTAAATAGATTAAACAGTTTGTATCCTATCTATCTCAACTAAAGCATGTAAAGGAAGAGATACAACAGAAAAAAGGACCTTTTTGGTTTCAAATTGTGCTTCCTCCTGACAGCACCCTCTGCAAACGGGCTCCAGCTGAAGCAGGTTAAACTGTCCAAGAAGATCACAAGAGCTGCAGAGCAAGTTGCTGGAGAAACCCAACTCTCTGCATGCCTCTGACGAAAACTCTGCCCCAAGAGCAGACACCTGGAAAATGAAAACAAAGAATAAAACACAGTTCCAAGTTTACATGGAACGTCCTAAAAAGAGAAAATGGAGTTGTTACTATTGAACATAATGGAGACAAGGTGCTGTTATGTTTCATGTTATATATTTGGTTCATTGTTGTTGCTTTGATTTTTAGAGACTGGCTTTAAACTAGATATATGCTGAAGAGGACCTTATCCCTGATCCTCCTGTCCATTCACACTACAGCCTCGATGGAGGAAGTACGTCACAGGCTTCAAGAGATCATAACCCTACTTCCAAGTTTGAACTCTCAGCATCTTGCTCTGCCTGTCTGCTGTCAAGCTGTCCCTGTCATTATACCTTCTGTTATATCACAGTGGCGAAAAATAGCCAAGCCGGTCGCTGAGCCATCTCTCCAGTCCCCTCTTTACGTTTTGAGACAGGTCCTCATTAAGTTGTCCAGGCTGGTCTTAAACTCATTCTGTAGCCCAGACTGGCTTTAAACTTGCCATCCTACTGAGCGGATGGGTTCACAGCCTGGCCTACGCACTGCTTTTTGGGAGGCTGCTATTTTATCCAGGACTTCAAATGCCAAGTTATGGAATGCTCCCTTTTCCTGACTTCAGGTTTCTAAAGCCAACAGCTGACTTGATTTTCATCGGATGCTGCAAATTCAAAACTTCCTATGATGGAGTCTATCTTTGTTTCTGTAAATATAGCCCTCCAAATGCACTTGACATCTTAAAAATGGTACTACTTCCTCAACTCGCTTGCTAGGCCAAGCCCTCTAGGTTCTTCACCATCTCACAGCTAAAAATTAGTTTCACAGTTCTGTTCTCTGAGGAACTCTTAAATCTTACATTTTTTAAAAGACATTTCAATTTAAAATTTTTTTTTAATTATTCTTATTTGTGTGGGTATGTGCACATGAATGCAGATGCCTGTAGAGACAAGAGGCTTCAGATTCCCCCAGAGCTGGAGTTACTGGTGGTTGTTCCGAGCCAGACACGGACGCTGGGAACTGAACTGGGGTCATCTCTGAGAGCAGCACATGCTCTAACTGCTGAGCCAGCCCTCTAGCCCCTGGCTTCTAAGGCTTTTCCTGTCTCTGCAGCTTTCACCATTAGTCAGTTCAACCTTTCTCTTTCCCACTTTCCCTTATGAACCCTCGTGGTCCTGAAGTGTAAAACTGGTCCTCATACCGCTATTCTAAAATGATTTTTGCCATTGCTATTTTACCTTGTTAAGCTTATTTCCAAGAACCTAATCAGTGCCAGTCTTCTAGGAAGCCCTCTCTGTAATATCCGTAACTTACCTTTAGCCACTGTGCTTTCCTTCATGGAGAAAGCTGTAAAACAGACCTGGCTCAGCAACACTGCACGTGTAAACCTGGGGTTTCCGCCTTGCATGTGTGAGGGATTCTGATGACAGGCATTAAGTTGATTCTATTTCTTGCGCCAATGTGAACTCTTGTTTGCTAAACAGATGATTTGGTAAACCCACAGTCTCAATAGGGAAATGTCTGACTGACATTATCTGGTCGGTCTTCTACAACAGGGAAGGGTCTGCAAGCCTCTTAGGGCCAAAGAGCAATTATGCTTTGGCAAGAAAAATGGTTCCTCTCATAAATACTCAAGTCTGCCATTGCCACACGAAAGCAAGCACAGACAATGCAGACACGAGTGTTCCAATAAATGTCAGGGTTGGCTGAAATTGGCACACCAGCTGAAGTCTGTCAGCCTTTTTTTAAACTAATCAGCAAGATTAAAACCCACTGACATTGCTCACTGAAAATACTGCTAGTACATTCCCACACAATGCTGACCATCCCATTGGTCTTTATCGGTCAGTCTTCTAGGTAGACATCTCAGAAGTATTTTACCCTACCTCTATAAATAGGGAACATACATCATCTTCACAAGTAATCAACTATTCCAACTAAGTGGGAGGGACCTATGAGGTTACTAGTGAGTTTTCTGGGGCCGGTTCCTAGTTTAGACACTCCTTGCAGCTTCCCACCAGGAAAGTGATCTGTAAGACCTACTGTACAGGGAAATCTGAAATCAGGGACAGCAGTATGATGGCTTGGAGACAGCTGTGCCAATATGCACATGTCCCCTCTACATGTTACAATGTGACTGGCATAGAACGTGTGTGTGCGCGTGTGTGTGCACAGTGTCTGTCTGCATGCACTCTCCACCCCCAAGAATCAATTTCAGAACTTAAGTTACCATGCTGCAAAAAAAAAAAAAAAAAAAGCCTAAACTAGAGACACAGCATGGCCAGAACCATGCAGAGATCATCCAAGGGGCCCAGCTGACATCATCAACTACTAAATATTCAAGTGAAGAGCCTTCAGATTTCAGACTCCAGCCATTCAAGGGACCTCTGAGCAGACGAGCCCCTGCTGTGCCAGTCTGAAAACTGTTAGCCCACTGAATCTGAAAGCAAAAGAGACCGTTTTACACCACTGCATTTATGCAAATTTGTCTTGCAGTCAGTAATTGAAACATGTAATAAAAACAAATACATTTGAAAACTGCAAACTGCTTAAGAACTTGCAGGAACTGGGACTGGGAAGCTGGGTGGCTCAGAGGGTCAAGTGCTTGCTGAACAAGCGTGAGTGGATCCTCAGCATCCACCTGGAAAGCCAGGGGCTGCAATGTTCACGGGAACTCCAGCACTGAGCGGAGAGAAAAGCCTCATCGGGGTCTAGGGTAATGAGGAGGAGCTCTAGATTCAGTCAGAAAACCCTTTCAAAACATGCGTGAGGAAATGATATGAGACCCTCAACAGACACCAACTTTTGGCTTACACATATACATAAGTGCCATGATAGAGGGGTGTATCCCCCTCCCACCAATTACATACTCTCTCTCCTTTCATTAACCTTTACTCTCAGGAAACTCATGGGTTTCTCATGTAATTCTGAACAGATTTCAAATTTGGCGACAAACAAATAGGTGGGTGAGAGTTGGATCTTAACATAATGCAGGCCAGAGGCACCACCATTATTGGAAGTCCTTACAAACCACCAGATAGCCTGCTAAGTGCTTCTCGTGGCATCCCATTTACTATAAGCTGCACGTAGGAAGGAAACAGACAGGAAAGTAAGAAAACCTAAGACTACACAAGAAAAAAAGATTTTAATCCTGGGGCTTGGTTGGTAAAATGCATGCCACATAAATGTAAGGGCATGACTTTAGGTACAGAGGGATGGATGGAGCTTGCTGGTGATCTTGTCTAGCCACACACTGAGCTCTTGGCTCAGTAAAAGACTGTCTCAAAAGAGGGTGAGCACTAGACAACACCTGTTAATTTATCTCTGGCCTCTGCAAACACATGTAGCTGCACGTGTGCGCACACACGCAGTCAACAATGGAGTCTAAGTGTATGTCCTCATCAAAATCCGTGTGGTAGATTCCCAATTCCTCAACACAGTGTAGGGAGGTGGGGTCTAGTTAGAGGTATGGAGGGTCTTATGAGTTGATTCATGCGGTTCTTGTGTGGGGAGGTTGCTATCTGCAGCTTTTTCTCTTCTCCACTAGGAGTAGTCGGTGTGCTCATCAGATGTGGCTGTCTAGCTCTGTACTGTGCAGTCTCCGGACTGTGTACCAAAACATGATTCTTTACAAATTAGTTGGTCTCAGGCACTGTTTATACAGATAACAGACTAGAACAACCCCTGGTCTAGCTTACCGCATGGAATTCAAGATGCATCGCTGCTAGACAGATCAATAACAATAAAAATACTGACAACCATAATTATGCCATCCACTGAAGGAGATGCTAAACTCTGGCCAGACTGGTGGTGACAGTGCTTTGGAATCAGGTACGCACAGCTCATTCTATTTTTCACTTAAGAAGACAGTGAATATGGAGAAGTACATGATCTGAACAAAGGAGCGCACACCAGCATCGAGGAACTTTAGAAAAGAGCTCCTTTAGGCCACACTAACATGTACTGTTCTAATCTTCACAAGTGATTATTTGCTGTTAGCCCAGCTGTGTTAAGTATGCACTGCACTGACTTAAAATGACAGCTACTTGGAGAAGCAGACACTAAAACAATTCTCAAACGTGTCTAGTGTATGGGCTCAGGTGTAAGTTAAAGTATGAGCTAAGTCTCTACTTCAAGTGCCAAGAAATTCAAGTTTACTACTTCCTCCTTCAAAAAGTTCTAAAGCTGTGATTCTTACTGTAACAAGTGTCCACTGTGCTTGGTCTTCTCCCCTTTTGCAAAATCCAAGAATTACTCTAACTTCTTTCTGTATTTCCAATAACCCTATACACCCTTATCATTGCCAAGGATTTTGGTCGTTACAATAACCTAGTGTCACGATGACAGGGAGCCATGACATTCGAGTTTAGCAAGGGTGACATGTCTAGGTCTTTTGTTTGTTTGTTTGTTTTTTTTTTTTCGAGACAGGGTTTCTCTGTAGCTTTGGAGCCTGTCCTGGAACTAGCCCCTGTAGACCAGGTTGGTCTCGAACTCACAGAGATCCGCCTGCCTCTGCCTCCCGAGTGCTGGGATTAAAGGCGTGCGCCACCACCGCCCCGGCCATGTCTATGGTCTTAACCAGGATTCTGAGCAGTAAGTTTTTTCTCTAACTTTGGGGACTGGTTATGGTTCATCACTCTGCAGAAGCCACAGCCATGCTAATATCAATGGGAAGCAGGGAGGAACTGGGAGGCCATTTGCACTTCTGAGGCTGGAGTGAACAAACATTAGATACAGTAAAAACTAAAGGAAAATGGCCCCTGTAGTCTCTTGGCGAGTACTCTGGCAGGAGAAATAGAGGGACAGACACTTGTGCAGCTATGATCTGGCCGGTTATGATCTGTTAAGAACATAGGGTAAGCATAACGTGGTATAATCCAGTATGATGTAACACGGGGCATGAGCTTGTATGATGTAACACGGGGCATGAGCTTGTGTGAGAATATACGAAAGGGAGAAATTACTTTTGACTCAAGTTTTGCCTTTTGGTTCTTCCTTCGAGACAGTCAGTCCTGCTATGTAGCCTAGGTTAGATCATAACTTGCTATATGTAGCCCTGGCTAGTCTCAAACGTCTGACCCTCTCATTTCAGCCTCCTGAATGCTGTGGTTACAAGTAGAAGCTCAGACTCAGGAGGTACCAGCATGCCTGGCTCTGACTTTCTATGTCTGTGAAGTAGATGAAGTTAAGCACTACATTCTAGTTAGTCACTTCACAGAGAACAGAAGAAAATAAAGATTCAGAGCAAATCAATCACAATTATTATTATTATTACTTGGTTTTTCAAGACAAGGTTTCTGTGTAGCTTTGGTGCTTGTTCTGGAACTAGCTCTTGTAGACCAGGCTGGCTTTGAACTCACAGAGATCCACCTCCC
>JAQHUG010000029.1:9183968-9200627 GCA_028555095.1 Dicrostonyx torquatus
TGTCTTTAATTCTTGGTCCTTGTCCCTTCCTAGTACATTTATTTGGGGTATAATTCATACTCTTGGGGTCTCTGAATACAGAGTGAAGCTTTTCTCATCCATTCTTAAAAGAATTTCCTGGCTACAGCTCTCTTCTGACACTTATGTCTTTAATGTGTTTACATGATAACAGAAAAATTTTTTAGTGTTTATGAATTGCTTTTCATCTAGGTACCAAAGTCATTCAAGTATTTCATTCTAATGATACAGAGTGTTTTTATTGATATAGTCATTGTATACTGTGATATAGGACGTTTTCATATAAGTATCTAATATATTCCTTCTCATGTCATTCCCCTTTTCCCTTCCTCTCCCCTCATCTTCCAATTAGTCCCCTTCATTCTCCTAATTTGACTTTTACCTTTATGTCATATATGCTTACATTATTTTATGTATCTCTTATTTATTTGTTTGTTTTTTTGAGACAGGGTTTCTCTGTGTAGCTTTGGAGCCTGCCCTAGAACTAGTTCTTGTAGACCATGCTGGCCTTTCACTTATAAGAGATCCGCCTGCCTCTGCCTCCCGAGCACTGGGATTAAAGGTGTGCGCCACCACCGCCTGACTATTTTATGTATCTTTATAATGCCTAGGATTCATACATGAGAGAAAACATGCAATATTTGTCTCTCTGAGACTGACTTTATTTGGTTAAGATGATAATCTCCAGTTGCTTCCATTTTCTTGCAGGCAACATAATTTTGTTCTTTTTGTCTGAATTAAATTTCTCTGTGTGTGTGTGTTTGCACGCGCGCATGTGTTTGCATGCAAGCGAGTTGAGTAAGTGTTCGCACCACATTTCTTTATCCATTCCATTGTTAACTTTGTCCATTCCCAGGTTGGTTCTGTAACTTAGTTATGATGAATGGCACTACAATGAACAGTTGTGTAAGTGTCTCTGTGATATCCTGACTTAACGTTCTTTGGATAAATGTCCAAGGTGATACAGCTGGGTCCTATGATACATCCAATTTTAGTTATTTGAGGAAATCCATGCTGGTTTCCATATGGCTGGATTAATTTGTATTTCCATCGGGAGTGTATAAGGGTTCCTTCCCTTTGTCCTGCATCATCTCCAGCATTTGCTGTTATTTGTTGTTTTCTAACTGTCCATTCTTACTAGAGTGAGGTGGAATCTCAAGTAGTTCTAATTTTCATTTTCTAATAGCTAGAGTA
This sequence comes from Dicrostonyx torquatus, assembly GCA_028555095.1. Lineage (NCBI taxonomy): Eukaryota > Metazoa > Chordata > Mammalia > Rodentia > Cricetidae > Dicrostonyx > Dicrostonyx torquatus. Next base: position 9,185,181 of record JAQHUG010000029.1, read on the forward strand.
TTATTTCATATTTATTGATCATTTGTACTTCATCTTTTGAGAACTGTGTTCAATTCCTTAGTTTATTTTAGCTGCATTAAGTGCTTCTCTGACACCAAGTACTGTGACCTAGCAGCCGTCACCCCTCCTCATCCTCAGGAGTTTTCACTGTGCTGTACAAGAGCTGTCTACTCATTGGACAATAACACCCTCTTTTCTCTCTAGATCCTGGCAAATACTGTGTTCTGTGACTCTGTGCATATAATGTTTCCAGGCACCTCTGTGGAGGGCAGTCATGCAGCATGTGTTCTTTTCCTTGGCGTGCTGTCTTTAGGGTCCGTTCATGTTCTAATGTATATCAGAATTGCGTTGTTTTGGAGCTTGGGAATTTTGAGACAGCTTCTCACTCAGCCCAGCATGTCCTGTAACTCATGACGTCTCTCAGCCTCAGCTTCCTGTGCGCTGGCATTACAGCCACCATGCCTAGTGGATTTTATCCCTTTTTATGCCGAGCACTGTTGGATTAGGTGTTCCTACTACACTTTGTTAATCTTGATCCAGCAGCCTGCATTTCTAATCCTGTAAAGTGGATAGTAATACTGACAGGTAACAGCCCCAAAAGTCACTTCATTGTTCCAGTCGCCTCCTGTACTTGAGGCTAATGATTGATAAGAAAGGAGCATAGGGTGATTTCTAGGAAGGCTTGGGGACAGATGTTTTTTCATAATTTTAACTTCTGCTGTGTAATTAATAGCTATATGTTGGCCTAATTGCCTGTTTTACAATTTGCTGGTCTTTGAATTCATCTTGTTACTCACCATCCCCTAGGAAGAAGCTTCCAGCATTCCCTGGTGCAGTGAAGGGAAGATGTCTTGGTGTCTAGTTGTGTAAGCATCCAAGAAAAGGAAGGGAAGTGGGGTGGAAGATCAGCCTAATCCTATTTTCTTAGGGAATTTAAGTAGCTTCCCATGAGCCAAATGTTTAGAAGAAGTAGGTTATACCATGTCATTTCTTACAAGCAGTGGTTTATGTAATTGATTAAAACTATTTTTAAGTATCTTGTAAGAATTTACAGGTTATTTAAAGATGATAGGAAACCTCCTTAGTGTTGTAACTATTGATATCCTTTCTGATGATTTTTTTTTTTGTACTTATGAATTACAAGTTGAAGGCATAGTCATTGAAGGGAAGGGATAGAGCTGAAGTGTCGAGACTTCGCAGCTTTAGCCCTTGGTATTGGCTCCCTACACGTAAACACCCCTGTCTACCCCCCCCCCAAGCTTCTTGCTCCTCCTTCTGTCAGCTTAGTTCATAGCAGGCACAGTTTGGGTCTGTGACAAAGAAAGAGAATCCAACCACATGGAAGAGAAGAGCTAACACCTGCTTATGTTTTATTGTTTGTTCATTTGTTTGTTTTAAAGGAAGTTACATGACTCATTCTTGCTTTCTGGACAACAAACCTAATTTCAGAATAAAAGATTCTTTTCTCTAGTATGTTTGGTAATGAAGTTGTTTTGCTAAGGATAGCCATCCTTCTGAGTGCTGGTGTGGCAGGCAGGCATCACTGTGGCTCCTTAAGAGAACAGTATAATAAATACTCCATAATTTGCAGACAAATGGCTTTTCCTGGACCTTGTGTTCTGAACTCAGCTTGGTTTGTTAATTTCAGACTTAGTTCTTCTGGTTGGTCTTAGTGACACCTACCGTGTTGTGTCCCCTGCCTCCCACACAGTGTTTATCCATATAATAATGGTCCCCCAAAGATGTCCAAACTGTGGTCCTTGGATTTGCAGATATGTTTTGTCACCTGACAAAAGGAATTAATAGCAGGCAAGATTAAAGTTCTTAGAGTTTTGGTGATATCAAGTCTGTTTTCGAGAGGCTGAGAGAAACAGATTTTTGTAGAAAAGAGAAACAGACAAGGCTTGTAGTTTGCACAGGTGACAGTCTGGTGCTCTGGGTTAGGCCAGGGGTCTAATTGGCTATGGCAGTTCAGCTCTGGTTCTGCCAGGGCTTCTGGAGAAGTTGTTATGGGTGTGCCACCACTCTGGAGCGGTCTGTTCCCCTGAGGTGATTTCTTCTGTCCCACCTGCAGCCTCACATTGTAGGTGATGTGTCCTGCCAGACTTGCTCTTGCTTGGGAGTAGTTTTGATCCCTTGTCATAAAGATGTTTACAGATCAGTCTTGTCTTCCAATCTCTTCTTGCAGAAGAGAGTGACTTAGCAGGAAAAATGTTTTAAAAAATGTAAAGGAAACTGTTCTTGAACTGGTTCTGAACACAGCTGGCATGTTCTTGCAGTCAACACTTGATACGCTCATGTATTTCTGGAACCCTGTTCTCTGATGACCTGGAGGTGTACTTCTTCCCTGCGGCACTTCAGTCACATGACATCATGGCTGAAGTCTTGACTATCTTGTTTTATATTGCAGTAGTAGCCATCAGAGTACATTTAATTCTCTTAGCTCTATTGTGCTTTCTGCTGTTAATCTCTTCATCTACTAAGCAGTTGGCTCACTTGGGATATTACTAACTCTCATTCTGCTCGAGTGGTTACTTTTATTCCTTCACACAATGTCAAATGCTAGAACCATGTCAGGCCATTCTGGACATCCGTAAAGATCTGGTGAAGGAGTGAGCACATATCCCTGAAGTGTTCTGGATTTCAAGAATTGGAAATGCTATGGTGACCCAACGCCAAATCTATTAAGATTCTTGATTCCAAACAAAACTTCCATTGGATGTCACTTTAGTACTTTACCTTCTAGATAAATGACTATTAATATAAATAGCCCACCAGAACATTACTGTGTGTGCATGCTAGAGGGCCCCCTTTGAGCTTTACTCCATAACTACATTGTGCATCCACTCTGCAGTTAAATCCTTCTGCATGGTAACATAGGGTCACTTCTTAGTCTCCTCACATAGTGATGCACTAACTGCATAAATTTTCTCTTCGTTAGTGGAGAATAGGAATGTTTCTTATTTATGACAGAGTGTTCAAAATTAAGATGAGCAGTTGATACATTTCAAGAGCTTTTTTTGTTGTTGTTGTTTTTTTTTTGTTTTGTTTTTCGAGACAGGGTTTCTCTGCAGCTTTTGGAGCCAATCCTGGAACTAGCTCTTGTAGACCAGGCTGGTCTAGAACTCACAGAGATCCACCTGCCTCTGCCTCCCGAGTGCTGTGATTAAAGGCGTGCGCCACCACCGCCTGGCTTCAAGAGCATTTTAAAGTACATTATTAGATGTAGATATCCTTTAAAACTTGTTTGCTTATTTTGAAGTAAAATTAAACAGTATCAACTCATTTCATAGACAAATTGAGTAGACCATTGTTCATTTGAAGACTGCCTTCCAAACTTTAGACTTTTAAAAACAGAAACTCTTCCTTGTATTTTCTGCTGAGTGCACAATGATTCAGAGGTTAAGAGTGGATGGTAATTGGAAGGCAATCTAAGCCTTACAACTTGTAAGCAATTTTAACAAGAGGTTTGAGTGCTGCCTTCCAAGGCATTGGTCAGAATTAGAGGGTTTTCCTTATTTGTAATTTTAGAATTCTGTTCTACCTTACCATGGACAGTTGAGTTAGTTACACAAATGTTTGCCTCATATTCTACCTCAGTTCCTTTTTCCGGTTTCCACTTGTTTTTGCCCATTATGTATTCTATAGTTGTGGGAACACTTTGCCTTATCTTGTGTATTTTCTTAAGAGCTGCTTGCCCTGTAAGCAATGCTATCTGTATAAGCCAAAGAATTATTGTCGGAAACAGTCTCCCTGAAGTACCACATGTACCAAATAGTTAAGCATTTGGTGCCGAGAGCTATTTATTTCACATACTACTCAAAGGAAAGAGCACCAACTGTTCTTTCTCTCTTAGTCACCACTGTTTTCAAAGCTAGATAATAGTAACCTCAGTATTTTTTATTTTTATTTTTTTGTAAAAGTAGTTGATGCTGAATACATTCTTAAGAACATTTAGAACACAGTTTGGCTTCCCCAAGTAACTATCAGGTCTCCGGTAAAGAGTCACAGTGAGTGTCATGCGGTAAGAATTTCAAAATTAATAGTCCTGTTTTATGTGCTTGAAGTCCATAAAATAGATGTTACGTTTAATCTTTCCAGACACATTTTCAAGCAGAACTTTGATGTGTTCCATCGAACAGATGTTGCTCACACTTGAGTCGATTGTGCCTATTTGTGTTGTTCTGTCCTTTACCCTTCTCTTCCGAGCCCTTGCTTGTCTTTCTCCCTGGGATGTATCCACACTACCCCGATGCCTCTCTGCAGAGACTTAACAGATTGTTCTCAGGGGTTCATCCCCAGAGCTGTTGGAGCAGTTGATTCATTGGCCCAGCTTCTGAGCATGTGATCCCCCAGATTAGCACAGACAACCACTCCCTTCCTACCCTTGTCACTTCCATATTGGCCGTTTTGATTCTGTGGCTATGGGTCACTTTTAATCATCTTGATTGCCAGGAAGAGAATCACTTCTCATACTGCTCCAAATAAAGTGCCAGTTTCTGTCACCCCAGCTTCATTTGCAGTGGAGGTTAGAAGATTAATTACTTTCTCTTTACATTATTTCATTTCTCTCTTGTAACAGGAACGAGCAGGCTGCTTGTCGTCCCAGCTGCCCCACTAGCTTACACCCAAAATAATCACACAGAAATTGTATTAATTAAAATCACTGCCTGGCCCATTATTATCTCTAGCCTCTTATTGGCTAACTCTCACATCTTGATTTAACCCATTTCTAATAATCTGCATATCACTACGAGGTCGTGGTTTACTGGGAAATATTTAGCATGTCTGACTTGGTGTCTCCATGGTGACTCTCTCCTGCTCTTCTTTCCAGCGTTCAGTTCTGTCTACTCCGCCTACCTAAGTGCTGCCTTATTAAAAGGCCAAGGTAGTTTCTTTATTCAGCCAATGAAAGTAACACATAGACAGAAGAACCTCCTACACCACTCTCTCTCCCTTCTATCTCCCTCTTTCTCCTCCTGCCTGTCTCTCTGTGTGTACATGCATGCATGTATGCCATAGAACACATATGGAGGTCACAGAATAGCATCCTTCTACCATGTGGGTCTTGGGGTTGTCAGGCTTGATGGCAAGTGACTTTACCTGCTGAGCCATCTTGACAGCCCCGTCAATACTTCCCATTTAAAGTCACATCAAACAGATAGAAGAAACATTGTAGAGACTTTCTAAATCTTCTGATGACTGAGACTTGGTGACTTTGTATCAGTTACGTTTTTGTTGCTGTGGTGAAATATCTTGAGCAAGGCGGTTATGGAAGAATTTATCTAGACTTACAGTTAGAGAGCCTTAGAGTCCATAATGGTGGGGACGGCAGGCATGGTGACTGAAGGAGGAAGCTGAGAGCTCACATCTTGAATCTCAAGCACAAATCAAAGACAGGAAACTAGAGGTGGCATGATACTTTTAATCTCAAAGCCAGCCACCAGTGACATACTTCCTTTAGCAAGGCTGTGCCACCTCACCTTCCCCAGTCGGTGCCATCCTGGGGACCAAGTGTTCAAATTACCCAAGCTTATGGTGGACATCTTACGTACACCCCCACAAGTGAGTAGAAATTCGATTTTTAAAAAAAATCTTCTGCATCTTTTGGTGGCTGAGATTCAAAACAAAGTGGATTAAGGATGATGCGGAGTTGGTAGCAGGCATCGTTGTAACTATTTTTAAGACTCTCTGCTTTACCTGCTGTAAGAGGAGAAAACTGCAGGGCACTTACAAACAACATCTCAGTAGGTCGGCAAACCAATGCTAGCACAGCCTCTACTGTGTGTAATGGTTTTTGCCTGAGCCCTGAGAGCCCTGATTTTCTCACCCTGGCTCTTACTGTTTCCTAGCACTCAAGAAGAGAGCCTTTTATAGAACCGCGTGGCTGCTTTTCCAATCCTCATTTTGTTCCCTTTATTCTGTTCCAGCCTTCTCAGTCCTTCCACGTGCGGGTTATGGCTGTTTGGTTTGTACTCTGTTTCAGATGCTGGCCTGTTTACAGCATTCTGGGATGCAGATTGTTGGAGACAGCTGTAACTGACATTGTTATATCACAAGCACATTTTAAAAATCATCACAATTCTGTGAGTGTTTGTATGCATGCATGTGTCTGTGTCTGTGTATGATGAGCATGCCTGGATGTGGAGGTAAGAAGAAGGCATTGGATCCTCTGGAACTGGAGCTAAAGATGGATTATGCAAGAGCCGAGAAATGAACCTGGGTCTTCTAAAAGAGCAACCAGTGCTCTTGACTGCTGAACCATCTTTCCAGCCCCTTATAAACACACCTAGCTCGTGTTTAAATTAAGAAATATTAGAAATTAATGGCTGGAGTGTATTGGCATAAAAATAGGCACTGATCTTCCACACACATATGAACATTGGATCTTTTCTATTTAGAATCTAGAAATATACATTCATTAAAGGACAGCATCTTCAACAAATGATGCTGGTCAAACTGGATGGCTACATGTAGAATACAAATAGACTCATACTTATGACCATGCATAAAACTCAAGTTGAAATGGATCAAAGACCTCAACCTAAAGCCTTATACACTGATCTTGATAAAAGAGAAAGTGGGGACTAATTCTGAATTCGCTAGCACAGGAAAAGACTCTGTGAACAGAAAACCAAAAGCACAGGCAATAAGAAGAGCAAAGAACGGACCTCACGAAACGGATTTAAAAAGAAATATTAGGAAACAATTGATCATATGTCTTTCCTCTAAAGAGTTTGAGTTGGCATATAGTGGGTCTCCACTATTGAGTCTCTGTAAATATGTGTCAGATAGAAGCTATGTTAATAGTGCTTTTAAAAAAGAGGGAAGCAATTTATTTGTCAAATCAAAAAACTTGTATATATTTGTAGTTAAACACACTAGCTTTAAATTTTATGCTACTTTCTTTGTCAAGAACCATGAATTTTCAAAACTTTTCTCATTTGTAAATGAGATAAGACCTTTCTAATAGAGTTGTTTTATGACATAAATGAGAAACTATATTAAAATACTTAGTAGTTTAGCTCTTTAATAGTCACATTAAAGTGTCAATAGAAGAGAAAAATAAATACAAAAGAAAGACTGTAAATCTTGGTAATCAAAATGATTAAGTATAGTTTGCAACTTGAAGATAGTTTTAACTATCTGAAAACTCTCCTATCTTTAGTGACACTTGCCCGAAAGTTCAGGCTACTCAGCATTTTCTGATACTATCATTTTTCTGTTTCGTGTGTGTGTGTGTGTGTGTGTGTGTGTGTGTGTGTGTGTATTGAAGGAAGAAATGTCTTTGTTTTTACACGACTTAGGTTCATTAAAAGACAGTTAATGAGAGAAAAGCATACAGTTTTATGTGGCACGGGAACTTCTTTTGAAGTCTTCTAAGAAGTAGCTGAAACTGAGTGTTTTTGTGCTAGGTCTGACTAGGGTAGAGGATTATGGAAGAATGTCCTTGTGTAAACACAGTGTCATAGACAGGCATTTATGCAGTCGCCTTAGTTCACATTCCTCTTGACGCTCGCGTCTGTGGAGATAAGGCTAGCCCTTTCTTCCATGTGTTCCATGTGTAGGTGTCTCCGGTCCAGCTGAAGGTCCTTCACTAGATATGGATAGAAAGCACGGATAGGTAAAGTATAGTTTCCAAGGCATTATCAGCAAATCACCCTCAGCCACTGTAGCTCCTGGTCAGCTGGTGACGGGTAGCTCTCTAGAGGTCTCCCAGTCCCAGAGCCGTTCACCAGTGCAGTTCTCTCTTGTCCAGCCTTCACCCACTGCGGTCTGCTGGTTCCTCGGAAACTTTTCAGCTGCCCTTTAGCTGCTTGATAGGCTTGGGGCCTACAGCCCCAGTTATTATCTGATTCCCATGCAACCAGCTCATCTCACTTTGCTGCTATGGTTTAACTGGAGACCCGTGCTGTAGAGCAGAGAGAGGCTCTGCAGGAGGGTAGTCTCCTAGACCAACTGCTGGGAGTGAGAGGAGGGCTCCTTATCTGCATAGCTGTGCATAAGCTCTTGGTTGCTCACTACCATTCACTTAGCCATATCAATACTGTCAGAGCCTCGGGGAACCCTCCCCAACAGAGTAGTAACTTATGCAAGAAGAATGCTTGCATCCATTGCAGGTGGGGACTGGATCACCTGGAACGGCTGTCATCTGTGGCTGAAGCTAATCTTAAAAGGCAGAATTTTTATGTGGGGCCTCTAGAGCAGAGATGGGTGCCTGTTGGCTCTGACAGCTGCAGTGGTTCTTGTGAGTGGTGTGAGTAGCTGTCCCCAGGGCATCTTCAGCGAGAGCCAAGTGTCTGTGAGCAGCTGTGGGGCTCTTAAAGCAGCCACAGCATCTGGTAGGCAGCTCTTGAGATCACCAAAGAAGCGACTGCTTGACTGACACTTCAGTGGCTTGTGTGGAAGGAGCAGGATTGAAGTGTGTACCACCATCTCCAATGGCACTCAATTGGTGGCCGTGTGCACACAGTGAGGTCACATCCAAGTCGGATGGTCTATGCACACTGCTCCCCTGCATCTGTCTTTAAACGTCATGTCTGGGAAGAAGTCCCCAGCAGCTCTCAGATGGGCAATTCCCTCACTTTCACCAAGTTTTGACAGCTGTAATCATTTTAAGAGAAGTTATAAACAATAAAAACTGCTTATAACCAAGATTTAATGTAAAAGTTACCAAAAATATTATCCAGGCTTAACCCCTAGCTAAATGCCCTTACATAAAGGTAAACATGGTCACCCTATATGTGTGATGGCGGAATATCTGTTGGATGTGTCTGATGCACTCTGTCCAAAAGGAAAGTCAAAATATGTACTGTTTCTCGAATTTCTGCAGCTGAAGCATTCTACTGGCCAGTTGTCATGGTTTCTCCTGGTTTTCATCCCAAAGCCTTTTAACCTCTTTGATTAGAGGTTCTGTTATTCTGTGCAGGCCATGCTGGTTAGTAACTTTGTGTTTGATGGGGGTGAGGGTGTAGGTTGGTTTTATTTGGCTTTTTGAGACAGTCTCACTGGGCCAGGGTGGTCCAGAACTCAGAGCTCTCACTTTCTTTGTCTCCTGATTGCCGAGACTAAAGGCATGTTCTACCATGTCTGGTGCTTCTCGTCAGCTTGGCACAAGCCACAGTCATCTGGGAAGAGGAGATGTCTGTTGAGAAAATGCCCTGCGAGAGTCTGTAGGCAGGTCTGTAGCCCATCTTCTTGAACAGTGATTGATGTGGGAGGGTCCAGTTCACAGCGGGTGGTGCCACCTCTCAGCAGTTGCTGGGTGCTGTAAGAAAGTAGGCTGAGCAGTGAGGAGCAAGCCAGTAAGCAGTGTTCCTCCATGCTTTCTGTTTCAGTTCCTCCTCCTAGGTTCCTGTGTCCAGCTCCTGCCCTGAATTCCCTCAGTGATGGACTGCAGCTGTAAGCTGAGATAAGCCCTTTCCTTCTCCAATTGATTTTGTTTGTGATTGATTTTATCCCAGCTATAGAAAACAAACTAGATATAGTCATACGTAGAAATAAGTAGATGAAGGGAAGTAGATGATGTTCCTCTCTGTGACATTCCTGTCTAGTGCTAAAATCAAAATTGTTTCCCTTTGCAAAAATATAGCAGTGGTTTTTAAGGGACTTCTCATGTGTCCACCAGAATGTATAGTTTAAGGTGTTTGTTTTAATAGATAATTTTAATTTTTATTAGATCCTACCCTCTTAGAGGATATAGATACAGTTTTATCACTAAAATGAATGCTAATTCTATGTAACCCATTTAAATTCTATATAGATAGTGCCACTGTATCTTTTTAAAGATTATATTATTTAATGTGCATAGGGTTTTTTTTTTTGCCTACTTCTCTATATGTACATGCACATGCCTGGTACCAAAAGAATTCAAAAGAGGGCATTGAACGCCTTGGAACTGGAGTTAAGGATATTTCTGAGCCACCATGTTGGTGCTGGTAAAAACAAATAAAACAAACAAAAATCTTCTGTGAAAGCAGCAAGTGCTTTTAATGGCTGAGCCATGTCTTCAGTCTAAAAGTGGATGATGGGGAGGCAACGGTCAGTGTATCTTAGGAGTACTAAAGAAGAATATGCTATTGACACTTAACAGTGGATAAATGTGGTGTTCTAAGAAGGATGTTTTAATAGTTTCTCCCATTTCTGTAAGAATTTGTATCTGTGAAGCATCATTACACATTTACATAAATTCACATTTGCCAAATTATACAAAGAGGGAAAACTTAATTGAATCATTTTACAATCATATAATCTATTCAATGTGATTGCATTTGCTCATAATGCAATTTGGTAAACTGGTGATTGTTGAAATGAATGATAATGTTCCACAGATAATGTCATTTTATATATTTTGGATTTTAATGTTCTTCAGTTAGCATATAGATGTGACGTGTATAGCTTCTCGTCTAGTGAATTACTGTGGAGGACTATTTGTCTGCAGTGTTTGCTGAGACATGCAAGAGCTACAGCCTCCAAGGTGGTCCTTGCAGTACCGACAGGAAGGCATTTGGGTCAGTAAGACACTCCTATGGAGGGGAGGGCTTTATAGCACTTGACAAAATGAGTTAGTCCTAGAGTTAATCACGGACAGGTTTTGTAGCCATTTATTGAGGGATGGAAGGCCACGATATAACTAGCAATTTAAATATAGTCCTTCTAGAGAATACCCAGAGTTCTGCTCTATAGCAGTCGGTGGAAGAGGAGGTCGGGATCAGGTATATGACACTGTCTAAGTCACTGTTCTACTGCAGTGAAGAGACAGCATGACCAAGCCAAGTCTTAGAAAAGAATACATTGGATCAGGGGCCTGCTTAGAGTTTCCCCGGGTTAGTCCATTATCATCTCGGTGGGAAGCTGACAGGTACAGGTGCTGGAGCAGTGGCTGAGAGCTTCTCATCCTGATCCATGGGCAGCAGGCAGAGAGCCACTAACCCTGGGGTAGACTTCTGAAATCTCAAAGCCCACCCCCGGTGATAGGTCTCCAACAAGGCCACACCTTCTAATCCTTCCTAAACAGTTCACCAACTGGGGCCCAAGTCTCATTTTCATCCAGAACCACCAAAGACATCAAGAACCAAAGCTGGTATTTACACAGTGCACTGTTTGAGATGGACAGGCCACATCCTTTTTTCTGAACCCCTTATAACTGAAAAACAGTGCAGACAGTTTTATTTCTGTGTCTGTTTATTGTGGTGCTAAAGATCAGCCCAGGGATTGGGTGTTCTGCACAAGCACACTGTTACTGAGCTAACACCCCAGCCCCAGAGCAGTTTGAATAGTGCTACATATTTGACAGAGAATAGCATTCTTATTCCTGGTAGATCTCGGCCTAGGGATTTATTCTGTTTCCCTGAGCCACTGTTCAAAAACTCGTAATAGCCAGCAGTTGTCATTTGTTTTCAGATATAAGGTAAGAGCAAAGGCCATAGCTCACAGTGAGCTGTGTGGCACCAGCTTTGGAAGCAGCTTCCTGTAATCTAATAGCAGAACTGGGTCTAGGCAGGAGCTGGGCATTTGGTCAGCCCTTGATCTACACCTGCTGGGAAAAGAAGCTACTGTACTGAGAAAAAAGGAAAAGCTAGTTTTCCTCCCTTTGTCCATTAGTGGAGTGTGGACAGCACAATAAAGAAAAAAATATGAGCAAGAGAGACTTTAAGAACCCAGAGATACCATTCGGCAGAAAATTGCAGACTCCATATTCCCCTCAACACTGCTATTACTTGATTTCAAACTGCTATTACTTAGTTCCCAAAAGCACTGACTGGAAACCAGCTGCCCCGAAATTTCCAGGTAGATGTGGCATAATGTCTTTCTAGAACCAGAGGTACACATTCTGCACTTACTGGCAGGTGCTATTCAGGAGTGGCTGTGACAGTTGTTCAGCTAAAGGGATTCATAGCCTAATGGTCTCGTAGCTTTAAATAGGGGCCCCAGAGCAGTGTGCAGTCACCTGTGCAGCTGAACTGGCCGTACACTGATGGCCAAGGCTCTTGAACTGAAAACTGAAAAGAGAAATTGTCATTATGTCTTTTTTCTTTCATCCCCCAACTCAGCATAGTATCTGGTATATCAGTCATTAGATTCTAAGCATCAGTAAATGAATGGCACCGGCTCACTGGTTTGAGATCTCACTCCAGCTTGTCCTGAACACTCAGGAGCTCTGCAAGGGAAAGCACCAGAAGCAGCTGGCCCAGACAGGGAACAGTTTGACCCTGACTGAGCTAATGTTGAATCACAGCTTCCTGAAGACTCCTCCTTCAGATGTTAGTTGGGATTCCCAGCCTTCTGGGTAGAGAGAGGTGGCCCTGGAGGCCGGGAACCTAGGGGCCAAGGGAAGGATTCAGAGCGGAGAGTAAATGCCTTCATTTAGGGAATGAAAAAAAAGATGAGAAAAGCTGCAAAGGTCAAGAGGAAGTTTGGCATCAGATCCAGCTGAACGAGAGGTAATGGTGTGTGTTTTGTGTTATTGAGATGATGGAGACCCTACTCTTGACTCCCATTTTCCCCAGAGTCCAGGTTCAGGTGGAGATAGTGTGGTATTGAGAGACCCACCATCACTGATAGTAGAAATAATTGGGCTCCCATGAACCCTTTGATGACAGGCCCAGTTCTCCTACTTCTGGTAAAATATCAGCCAGGTCCCTTGATGCTATGAGTTTTACACTGCAAAGATTTGTTTCTTTTACTTGTTCAACAAAATGTTGATTGGCCAGTAGCCAGGTGTAGTAGGAGGCCACTTATTCGTTCCGTTCACTCAGAACCAAAATTACCACACAGAAACTATATTATTTAAAACACTGCTTGACCCATTAGCTTTAGCTTTTTGTTGGCTAACTCTTACATACTAGTTTAACCCATTTTTATTAATATGTGTATCACCAGGTGGCAGTGGCTTACCGGCAAAGTTCCGGCATCTGTCTCTGGCAGGGCTACATGCCATTTCTCTACTCTGCATTCCTTCTCTCAGAATTTAGCTTAGTTTTTCCTGCCTAGTTAAGTTCTGCCCTCCTATAGGTCCAAAGCAGTTTCTTGATTCCTTAATGGTAATTACAACACACAGGGGACTCCCTCATCAGCCAGGCTGGAATTAGAGGTGGAGCAATGAGAACAGGAGAATTTTGGGAAGAGGAAAGATGCAGTCTGCAGTTGTTACCTAGACAGAGAGGAAGCAAGATGAGAATGCCTCGATAATGAAAGGTACCAAGCCACATGGTTAACACAGACAAGAATAATGGGCAAATATAAGATATAAGAAAGAGTTAATAAGAAGCCTGAGCTAGTAGGTCAGTCAGTTTATGATTAATGTAGACCTCTGTGTGTTTCTTTGGTACTGAATGACTGTGGGACCTCGGTCAGCACCTTGATACCGAGTTTCCTTTGTGGGGTATACAGGCTACAGTAGAGGACAGATTGACAAGTAACCAACCTTACTACTGCTAGGTTTTGACACAAGAGGGGCTTCCCCCATTGCCCTGGTGCAGGTACCCTCCTGGATAATTTATCATGTCTTTGGCAAAGAAACAGTTAAAGGGAACACCATTTGTCATATTAGAGCCTGGACCCATGAGGGCCCTTAGGAGCTAAAAGGAGGAAGTTGTAGGACATTGAAAAGGTCAAAGGGCATAGAAGCTTGTTAAACCTAGAGGTTTGGGCTGAGTCTGGATAGTGACATGTGGTGTGCAGTAGTCTCAAGTGGGCTCATGTGAGAATGCAGTGGGGAGCTGGGATGCCTCCTGCACTGTCCTCACCCCCCAGCATTGCAGAGACCGAAGCTACGGAATGGTTGAACTTGGAGGACTCGCCTCCAGCCCTACCACCACTTTCCTGGATGCCATGCAGAAAGACTGACATTTTAATGTTTCTATTATGTAGACAGCATGAAGACTTAAAGACAGGAATTAGATTTAACCACTTGGGATTAAGGTGCTAGAAACGTTTGTCTAAGGAGAGAGAATTAGATGAAAGGCTTTGGGGACATGTAGTGCTTATGGTAATGCCAGATTTATAATCTTACAGATTTAGCATGTTTTTAAATATCTAGTGGAACAATTAAGCTTGTCAATAACCAGGCAAGGTAAATCCTAGGGGAAAATCATAGACATGAATGCAGGCATGCTCCCCGCTTCATTGGAGCAGAACAGTGGATTAGGGAGTAGTGAATAAGAACCCAGGTTGAGCTCCTGGACAAGTGGTGCTGTAAGGGAGTCGCAGGGGTGATGCAGCCCAACTGGCAGCTGCTTCAGATTCTGCACACAGGGAAGGTCTGAAAAGGTGGCCATCAAGATGATGAGAAGACACTGCAGTGTCATTTTCTTGAAATGCTAACCTGAATTACATTAGCTTTTTCTCAGAAACTAATGAAACATACTGAATAAAATATTCTTTGTGCTTTAAAAGCAAACTGGAAAGATAGCTGACCTTTACACAAGAGAAACCTGAAGGAGACTGCAAAGAGTTTTCAGCATTTTTTTCTTCGTGTGCTGTATTGGCATGATTTCCAGTTTCCCTCTACTCTTGTGTTTCCTTTCCTTTAATTGTTATTGTTGCATGTGCACGTGTATTTGTGCACATGCCTGTGTGTAAAACCTGGAGAATCCATTTAGTGCTGCTTGTTTGTGTTTAATGCTGACTGCTTGGGATGTATAACTTATAGAGGATCATCCCTGGACAAGACTGGTCATCTCCCCCACCTCCCTGCCTTCTACCCTTCTTCCCTCCCATTTTTTTTCTCCTCCTTTCTCTGTTTCTGTCTCTTAGTGTCATTTATCTGTCTCTCTTGATCTCACCCCCCCACACACTCTTTTAAGGTTTGACCCTGTGAGATTTCTCCCCATTGGCATGTCAACCTGTGTCGTTATGCAGTGTCTTTCTGGAAGCAACCATAGTTTTGAGACTTCATGGGTGTAACTTCCCTGTCAAAGTTCGACACAGTGCCTCACAGCAGACATCTTTGGTTCTCTGATTGCTACAGTCTTTCTGCCCCATCTCCACAGTGTTCTCTAGCCTTAAGTTATTGTAGATGTACTAACTAGAGCTTGTGGTCACTTGTTCTCAGCATTTTGACCAGTTGTGGATTCCTGTAATAGTTTCCATCTCTTGCCGGGGAACGCTGCTGTGATGAGGACCGCTGGAATGCAGTTAGAAATCACACCCATTTAGGAACATACAGTTGTGGTTGTTTATTTGGGACACAGTAAGACCATTCCCCTTCATACAGTAGCGGATTCTTCTGTAGGGTCCATGCTTTCCTGGTCTTGGGGAGCTGACTTGGTTTACAGTACTAGACATGAATTCCCTCCCATTGAGGTTGCCTTAAGTCCAGTTAGATAGCTGTTGGCTACCCCCCAAGATAAAGGTACCTTAGTTTGACTTTTGGGAAGGGCTTATTGACTGTGGTTTCCTGTCCCACCTGGTTCCTGCAGTCATTAAGTCCCAAAGAAACACACA
>JAQHUG010000029.1:9207792-9243470 GCA_028555095.1 Dicrostonyx torquatus
ATCATCTTACACCTATAAGAATGACTAAGATCAAAAACACTGATGACAGCTTTTGCTGGAAAGGATGTGGAGTAAGGGGAAATGCTGGTGGGAGTGCAAACTTGTGCAGTGACTCTGGAAATCAGTTTGGTGATTTCTCAGAAAATTAGGAATCAACTTTTCTTCAAGACCCCAACAATACCACTTTTGGGCATATACCAAGAGAAAACCTGACTTTAAAAAAGAAAGTAAAATGTTTATTCTAAATCACTAAGTTGAAAATAGTTATGCCAATGAGCATACCATCTAATAGTTTGATTAAAACATCAATTTTTATGTTTCTGTGTTTCACAGTTAATTTAACAGTCATGAGTAATAATTAGCTTTTAACAAATTTTAGCTCATTAAGAAAAGCTAAATGAAAACTTCAACAGTAGAGCAGTTGCTGTAAAGTAGTCAATATCTCCACTTTTACATGCACATAAGAATGGAGTTGATGGAGTTATGTTTGATGGCATAATATCAAGTGTATAGTGGTTATTCATTATCATCCCTTTTTGAGGCAGAGTCTTGCTTTGTAGCCCAGGCTGGCCTGAAACTCACTGTAGATAGCCCAGGCTGGCCTGAAACTCACTGTAGGTAGCCCAGGCTGGCCTGAATCTCACTGTAGGTAGCCCAGGCTGGCCTGAACCTACAGTTGCTCATCCATTTGAATCAGAACCAGGAGCTACTACGCCTCCCACTTTACGTCATTATTTCATGACATGCATTAGGTTATACAAGTTAAAGCCCCCCAAAAAAGGTTTTAGACCTGAGGACTATTACAGATCAAATCCTCTGTTTTAGAATGATAGAAACTTGCATAGCAGATTTTTTAAAAAATTTTTTTGCCTAGTTGTGTGCAGAACATACCTTCCAGCTTTTGATTTTTAGTCTAAAGTCTAGAAACTTGATGTTCAGAAGTTTTCAAACTGGGACAGGTAAGGGTGCTTGCCTGCCAAGCTTGGTGACTTGAATTCATTCCTGGACCCCACATGGTGAAAGGAGAGAACCTTCTCCTGTATTTTTCAGATGCACCCTGGCCCCTACATGTATACACACATACGTGTAATAAAGAATTTGTATGTATCCAGATTGTGTTAGTATCTAGCTTAGAATGAGCAGTAGGATCAAATGGAGTTTGACATCAGAGCAGGTAGGGTAGCTTTAGCATAACAGTTCATATTAACAAACAAACAGACCAAAAGTATGGTGTACTTGGTAGTGTACACAACTATTTAACAAACTTATCCAGTTTCTGTTGAAGAGAAGCCATAGTGCTGTCATCTTAAAACTATTCAAAATAACAGTCACTCAGGATCTAAATGAATGAATTACCATTACTATCTCCAACATTTGTTTCCAGGGCTTTCCCCTTTGTTCAGTAGGTACCAGGAGCCTCATCTTAGGTCTCAGCAAAATCTAACATTTATTTAAGTGAGTTTAACCTTGATAATCTTACTGTACTACTCTGGAAAGTTGAAATTATTGGTGAAAGTAAAAGCAAGAATGCTTCAAAATGTCTTTGTACCTTTCTGGTGAGGTAGTGAAAAGTGCCCGTGCAGGCGCTTTGTGTGCTGTGCACACATTCCTTGGAGTTCCTGACTCCAGGTGCCCGTTTGTCTCTGGGCTGCACTTTTGGGATCATAGGAGCCAGCCCTTCGAGAGGTTGCTGCTTTGGTCCTTGTACTAGTAAGGGCTCCTTCGCAAGGGAACTAGATTCAGTATCTCTTCAGGTGTTTACTTTGAAGTGTTTTGAAGTTGCATGGTAACAGTGCTCCTCCCACAGTGAAGAGAAAGTACCTTCTGCAGCGGATGAAATGAGAGAACCAGAAAGACAATGTGCACTAGTAGACTACCGGGGAGAGAGAGCTTGCTGTCTCATTCCTGGTACTGTGCTCTTAGCATGTTTGTTTCTAAATCTCTTGGTAGATGTTCATCTACTTCATAACTGTTACAGCTCTGAGGGGAAGGGTTTCCCTAGTAGAAGTGTCCTGGCCATCAGGAGCCAGGGAATACCACAGAGTTACACTATACCACAAACCTCACACAAGAGAATCATTGGGAGAACACAAGATGGTAGCTGCGTCAGCTTGGCTGAGAAACAGCAGGGAACTGAGCAGGAGGTAGGCTTAACATAGGGTTTCAGCGGAGGGTGGGGGGGGTGAGAGGGTAGGGGCGAGCATGGGTGCATTCCAGGATGACCTGGCATTGGAGGGATTTTTTTTTCTGTAGGATGGGGCCTGGCCACTCTTTCCTCGTGCAACTGGAAGCACCCAGGAAGTTTAGGGGGTGGGACCTAGCCGTGTGCACCTTACAGGGCTACAGTAACTACCATTTAGACTCTGAAATGTTAAAACTTGTGCATCTCATAAAATCTCTGTCTTCTACTCAAAATTCTTACTTTTTCCTTTACTTCTTTATAGAAAATGATTATCACTTTTTTTTTTCCTACCAAGTAACTTGTCTCTTACACTTGTTTGGTCTCTAACAGCCCTGAAATTTCTTTTAAAAGTGATTTTTTTAACTATGTATGTATCTGGGTGGATAGTTGTGCATTTTGCGTGTGCGGGAGCCTGGGCAGGTCAGAAGAGCACACCTGATTCCCCTGCCGTTGGAGTTCAGGAGGCGTTGAGCCTCCATTTGGGTAGTGGGACCGGGTCCACTTTTGACCAAAGGAGTAAGTACTTTTAATCTCTGAGCCATCTCCAGCCCTGAACACTGAAAATTCTTATTTGACTCCTGATTTGGAGAAGGGTCATTTGAGACACTTTCGGAATAATTGTTGAGCATTGGATGTAGACTCCAGCAGTAACTAACCAGCCTTTTAGCAATGGAACTCACTCAAGTCTGTCTGGAAGCTCAGTGTGTACAGATGTAAGGCTCGTGTGCTTGCACTTCTTGTAGAGCAGAGGTGGTGTTTGGGCTCCGCCCGTTCACGTGAGCAGTTGGACCCCAGCCCAGCCTGGAGTGTCTCTTTAGAAAGAGATGGGCCAGGTGAAGAAGGGACCTTCAACAGGGACAACGCAGTGTTGCTGCCTCTGTGTGTTTAAGGAGCCCTTGATTATTTAGACTTGGTTTTCTAGAAATACCATCTTTAAGTCAAAAGCTGTCTGAGATGCATTGTGTAAGTTTTGTGTTGGTTGAGATAAGATTTAGGATAAAATTAGTTTTATATACTATTGATGATGGATAAAAACTTACATTAGCATTCACACAAAATGAGATTTTTATATGTAGAAAACAAACTTTAAGAAAACTTGAGAGGCTTTGATGTAGATTGGTTGTAGAGTATTTGCATATTCAGTCCCTGGCAAAGCAATTATAATGATGAAATTTTGATCTCACATAGTCCATGAACAAGTCATTGATATTCTCTCTCAAATACAGGTTTGTTGTTTTTAAAATCTTTATTTTAATTGTATGTTTGTACATACATGATAATGTGTATAGTTATTCAGAAAGACAAGATGAGGGCATAGGCTTCCCCTGGAGCCAGAGTTCCAGGAGACTGTGCTGTGTCTCAAGTTTGCTGGGAGACGCGCAGAGCCGCAAGTGCACTCAGCTCCAGAGCAGCTCTCCAGCCTTGACATAGACTTCTGAAGGTGAATGTGCAAATCATCTTTGATTCATTTTACCTAATGCATGTTTGAGTTGATTATAGAACAGAAATTCAGTTGGATAGCTCATTTTTAAGTGATAGTCTTTTGTATTTTGTTTGCTGTTGTTACCTTTGTATGCATTGTTGAATCTACGTGTTTTTTTTTTTTTTAAGTCAGCAGCTAATCTTTTGTGGTTCTTAGCAATGAACTTCTCAGTGTGTGGTTAAAGAGAGTGTTTATGTCACCAAGAATAATTCCTGGATTTTTTTTTTAACTTAGGAATTCAAAGTATTTATTGCCTACTTACTGTACATCGTAACATTTAATGTGAAGTGCATGATGTGTGTCCCTGCTTGCTGAGGAGATGGTTGTCAAGGGATGAATTGCACCATAAATATTCCTTGTCACATCCATGCGTTTGTTTGGGTGGAGGCATATGCCACAGCACCAGTGTGAAAGGTCCCCGGGACTTGGTTTATCTTCACGATCGGGTCCCAGGCTTGACCCTCAGCCACCTCACTGGACCCAATTTAACTTGTAAACTCCTATGAAATGAGTATTTACTCAATATTGGTGCCATTTTCGCCTGAAGAATGAAAAAATAAAACTAGATACCAGTTTGTACTCCTTGAACTAACTCAATTGTGGGTTGGTAAGCGAATATGAAAGAATTCTTTGTAGCAATTTCACCAGCTTGTTAATGGTAAAGAGTAAAGGTGCTCTTGAGCCTCAAGTGTTCAAAGGATTCAGAGTCACACTGAGACTTAAATGGTGCCTTCCTTACGACCAGTACAGGTGGCTGTTTCATACTGTTTTAGCAATCTGACATTAGTCCTCTCTAAAAGTTTAGAAGTGGGAGCGCTACTGAAGTGCAGGCTAGCCCACTTCAACTCCCGTGACTGACAGCTGAGCAGCAGCTCTTCCTTTCCTCGCTGTGCTCCTGGTTGTGAACTGTGGGCTAAATCTTCAGCCTAGTCTAATCTGGCTATCACAGGACGGCGGTTGATGTGTTTCAGTGCACATCTTTCCAGTAAGATTTGTCCTCTGTGATAACATCGCTAAGTCAGTATCTGTGCTATAAATCTCAAATACAGAAGGATTTTTAAAAATTGTATGGATTCTTCTTGCCTCCTGAGAAGCAAAATCATATTCTGTGTTTGTTGGTATATTAGGTTTCTTTTGCTATAATAAACACCATGACCAAAAGCAATTTGGGGAAGAAAGGGTTTATTTCAAATTATATCTGTTAGGTTACACACTCCATTGCTGTTGGAAGTCAAGGCAGGAGCTGAAGTGAGGCCATGGAGGAGTGCTGCTTGCTGGCTTGCTTCCCAGGGCTTGCCCACTCTACCTTTTAATAGCACTGAGGATCACCACCCCAGGGGTGGCACCATCTACAGGGAGCTGGGCCTTCCCCCACTAATCATCAATCAAGAAAATGCCCTGAAGTCTTGCTCACAGGCCCGTGTGCTCAGGGCGTTTTCTCCATTAGGTATCCTCTTCGCAAATGACTCTAGTTGGTGTCAAGTTGACCTAAAACTAGCCAGCGCTCCTGGTGCATGCCTTTAATCCCAGCATTTGGGAGACAGAGGCAGGTGGATCTCTGTGAATTTGAGGCCAGCCTGGTCTATGGAGTTAGTACCAGGTCAGCTAGGGCAACTCAGGGTAACCCTGTACTAAAAAACCAAAACCAACCAGCCAAACAAACAAAAAACAAAGTAGCCAGCATAATTGGTTTTGTCATTTTATTTGAGTTTGTTTCTTGTTTTATGTCTTGACTATGGATTACCTGCTCCTGCAATTTCTTTGAATTTGAAATAGGTTAATCCTGGTATCTTTTATACATACAAATTAATGTGTGGCAGTGATGTTTGCATACATAGTTATACTATGCTGTGAGTGCAGTCCATATCCCTGACTTCCCTTCTCCTTCTGTGTTCTATTTCAGGTTCTTTTTCTGTCTCTGTCTCTTTCTGTGTCTTTTTCTTTCTCTTCTAAGACAAAGTGTACAATTCTTAACCTTTCTGTGCCTATTAATTTTGTTTAACATGGTCTCAATTTCATGTACTTTTCAGAAAACTACATTACTTCATTTTTTTGTGACTAAGTAAAGTTCTGTTGTGTATACCACACTTATTTTTTGTAATCCAAATTATCTTATGACAGGCGCCTAGGCTGGTTCTTGGCTATTGTAAATCGTATCACAGTAAACAGAGCTACACAGGGCTAGGAAAGCGTTTCTACAGTAGAAGACAGAAGTTGAGTGATATCAAATCGTAAAGATTAAGTAGATGTCAGTGATTGGCACTTTTGACAAAATACATTATACAACGATGACTATATAGCAATGGTAGGTTCAGTAAAGATGAATTAAAATGTTTTTGTAGTGTCTTTTAATAAGCTGGAGAAAACTAGGGGCCAGGAAGAGTTCAGAAAGATTTGTAGAAACTGTGAGGGGAGAATCTTAAAAACTAAGGAACAGGTGTACAAAAATCTTAAGTTCTCTGCCTCTGGTGTTTTCCTGCACTTTTCCTCAGACTGCATGAGTCTAAGATACACATCCCTGATGGTGCTCACCCGTTACAAACAGCTGCCTCCTCAGTGCTGTGTGGCACGTTTGAGAGCTCCTCTTAGCGGAGGAGAACTGGGGTGTCTGGAAGGGCAGTGTGCACCTTACATGCTGCTCTTGTCCTCCGTCCTCCCTGCTGGAGCTGAGTGTGTTTGGAACGATGCTTCTTTACTGAAATGGCTCTCTACTGGGATGCTTTGGGGTGAGTGTAATTACAGAGGGGGCATTTCTATTAACAGAGCAATGATGATTACCCTACCTGTGTGTGTCTACTTTTTCAATGTTAAAAAAATTCTAGTGCACACATAATAGAAAGATATATTTTTACTACCTTAACTTTTGTGAAAAAAAGAAATAGGGCTTAATAATATTTAAATGTTAGCTATAAGGTATTACTCCTGCCAAAGTCTATTAGGAAGACACAGTTGTGTGTAAACATTTTAGTGAAATTCTTCCAACACAACTGGCAAGTGGTGCTGTAATGAGCTATTTAGTATCCCAGTGAGATTCAGGGACATGTTTATTGAGGTTTTTTGAGCTTTCTTTTATAATGTTTTCCATTATGTTAAAATGAATTACTGATGCCTAGAAATAATAATGAATTTAAAAAAAACAAAAAACTTTAGCATTAGCATTGTACCCTACTCAGCTTTTAATTATTTTCCTTTTTATCTCAGAAACTCAGAAGCAGACATTTGCGGTCTTCCCCGCCGTACAAGTGCTGAGCTTGCTCACTCTCCACAGCACAAGCCAGAGGTGTACAGGGCAGTTAAAAAATAAAGCAAAACCATGTGCAGGAAAGGCACCATTGTACATAGTGCACAGAGCATCTAGCCGTCTAGGGGACCTGGTTTGCATATATAGACTGTCCCTACAGATTGAAATTCTGAAGGGAACAAGAAGTAACCCTACATGCAGGTGACGAAGGAAGATGGTTAGACAATAACCTGTTACTGAACCACTCAGCCACCCCATCCTTAGTCAAGTGAAAATTTTTAATGAATTGAATCAAATTTTATATTGATTTATTATATATGAAACTGTTAAGGCTTTTTACTATTTACTATTTAAATTATGCTGTGATTATTTCAACTAGAGTTTAAATAATTTTAGATGATTCTCAGTATTAAAAAATTGTGATCGAAAATCGATCTTTGAATGTTAAATATTTGCTTAATCCTTTTTAGCAATAACTCTTGTTCACTTCTGAGTTAAAGACAAGTCATTATTAACATTCTGTTTATAGCTCTTCTCGTCTTTTTACTATGATTGCCAGTACTTTTTGTCCAAGTATTAAATTGGGAAAATGTCAATTTTATAAAGAGAAGACATTTAATTAAACTAGTTTCTTAAATGTATCATTGTCATTTTTTACGGGTATGGGTGTTTTGCATGCCTGCTTGTCTGTACACCACTCTGTGCCCTGTAGTGGTGGAGGTCAGAAAGAAGGAAGTGTTGGATCATCTGGAACTGGAGTTACAGATAGTTGTGAACTGCCATGTGGATGCTGGGAGTTGAACCTGAGTTTTCTAAAAGCGCAGCCAGTACTCTTACCCATTGAGCCATCTCTCCAGCCCCCAGAACTGGTGTTTTAAAGCAGAACAGATGTCATGCTGTGTGTGGGACTGGGGGAAAGGGTTGAACTCGGTTTTTGACAATAGCTTGTTGATCAAGTTCTGTATTAGCTGTGGTAAATAGCTTTATAATCCCCTTCTGCAGGCCTATGGTTAGTCACAAAGAAGCTGATAAAAGTCACGCAGAAACTTGGATTCATTGGCATTTTGTAGATGACTTCTAGGCATTAAGAAAGTTACATTCTGGAATAGCCTTTTGTGTTCATACTACCCGACACACAGCCACATAAGATGCCAAATACTAATGTCTTTGTGTGCGTGTATATTTTCTAACTATACTGAGGTTTCCTCCCCAAAAGCATTGCCTCACGTGGTGCCCTTAGCTAGCTTGCAACTTGGTATTCTTGCTGTCCTGTGCCTTACCTACCTAAGTGCTGCCTATGGATGTGTGCCATTGTGTCTGGTTTTTACCTTTATGTTCCTTGGGCCTTGACTTCTTTACATATGGCTAAAAATAGTTTCAGAGATTCAAATCAAGGGTCCTGCTACCATCCCACCATGATTGGATTTGGTCTCTGGGTATTCTAGAGAATGCACAAAGGCACATAAAGTCAGGTACTACAAGGGAGCTGTGCTGATAGCCACACCCTGCCAGTGTAATAGGGTATTTCAGATGTGGTGGAAATAACTGCATCTTTTTTCCTCACTTTATAACACTTAGGCTATGTTTTCTTCAGTTTTTCTCTCCACCATAAGACACTTAGCATTCCTCTGATATCTCCAAACACATAGCTTTACAGTTCGTTTCCTTGCTAAGCCTGTTCAGTTGTCACGACTGTATAGTATTTAAACCATTTGTTTCCATGTGACATAGTTTATTACCTATGCACAGTGCTAATGCTTTGCTCTCCTAGTGCCATATCTCTCTCAGTTGAACTGTGCAGTGAATTCTGTTTATTGTTTTCTGTGTGGTCCTTTATATTCATTTTAAAACTTTTAGCATTCCCAAATGATATCTTTGATTTCAAAGGAATGCAGTGGTATAAATCATTTGTATCTTCTAACCTTATTTACAAAATTAAAAAATTTGCAACTTTATCTTGTAGCATAACAGGTAAAATGTATTAAAATTTTTGAATTATGGAGAAGAGAAACAAAATAGTAGTAGAACATTATCTAAATCAGGAATGTTAGATTTTGCTTTTGATATATATAGTCTTCCTGACAGATGTTATACGTAGAATGTTTTCTGTGTTAGAACTTGGTCAGAAAAACCAAGTTCATCTTGCCTAGATTCTTCTCTACATATGTGTTGAAGGAATCTTTTAAGACTATTGTAATAACTCTTATGCAGAATTCTGCCTTATTAATTTTTTTTACTACTCATGATCGTAGAACAAAATAATATATGACATGTTACAAGACATATCCTATAGTTAATAGCTCATATTGGGATTTCATAATTGCATAGCACTTCAGCAGAAATGAAGGGTGATTGTTGGTGCTGTGTTTTGACAAAACATTTATATGATTTGGTATTCTCAAATATAATTGCTAGGCAAAGTGACATGTAGAAGCTTTGTTTAGTTCATCAACTCCACTGTCACTTCTAGAGGCTTTAGTCGGTTCTCAAGTGAATGTGTCAGCAGCAAGTAACCTTTAGTGCAGTTTATAATTAATGTCTTACAAGCCTTTAGAGGCTGAGCAGGGCCGGAACTCAGTGCTAGAGCACAACTTAGTGTGCTCTGGCTCTACCCATGTGTCACAAAGTAGTGAGAGTTGTGTGACAGGTAGATGAACTTACTAGGAAACAATGAGGGTAGAGTTTTATCTTTGAGTGGGCATAATGACTTTCTGTCCTACTAACTGTGTAGCTTAAGGTGTCTTACCAAGTTCTATTGTAGGAAATGCGTACTTTTCAGCTAACATGTAAAAAACTTTAAATTGAGTAAGAATTCTCTTACTCCCTAAATACCACTGCTGTCTGGGATGTGCCTCATGGGTACCCATCCTCATCCCTGTTAAACATACAGTGTAGCAGGTAAGGTCCTTGGGAAGCAGTTGGAAGCAATGGTAAGCGGGCTCAAATTAGCTGCAGTCTCAGACATCAGACATTTAAGGAAATGGGATTAAGTGGCCTCAGTATTCTCCTGCATGCGCCCTATAAATTGTTCAGCACACAGGAACACTGATAGGAACTTTATTATGTTCAACAGTTGCCATGGATATATCCACACAGAGAGCTTTTGTGGTGTCTGTTTTGTTTGTAATAACAATGTTCTCCCTTACTTGCCATAGCAAAAGCAGAGAACTCAGGTTCCAGTGGCTTATTTTCATATTCTGTGTACAGTACTCAGTGGATTCACTGTGGTCTCTGTATGTCTTCTCAGTGTGAGAACAGGCTGGGAGGAAGATTATGGTGGTAGATAGTGAGAGTTCTTAAAGTTCTGCTTGGAACTAGCACACAGAACTTTTGCATGTGGCTGCTAAAAGCAGGGTGGTGAAAGTCAGACCTGTAGCCTTTCCGCAGGAATAGACCCCGTAAAGGAGGAGCAGAGTGTAGGACACTAATCCAGTCTGTCACGTGGTAAAAAAATTCCCATCTTCCAGAGCACTGTCCACTGCACATGTCTTTCCTGTTTGTAGTGGAGAAATAGTTTTTTTTGTTTATTATTTTATATGGATCTCAGTTTTCTTGTTAATTAATGTATACATAGGACAGGAAATATGAGGAAACATTTGAATCAGTGACAGCATTCATATCCATGCTGGTATCCTGTTGTAATGAGGCCACTTGTTCATTTCCCAGCCGCCCAGACTCCTGAAATAATCACACAGAAACTCTATTATTTAAATCATTGCTTGACCCATTAGCTCTAGCTTCTTATTGGCTAACTCTTACATCTTAATTTAACCTATCTCCATTAATCTGTGCATCACCACAAGGTCGTGGCCTGCCAACAAAGTTTCAGCATGTCTGTCTCCAGCGTTGGCTCCATGGCTTCTCACTAATTCTTCCTTTTTTCTCCCAGCATTCAGTTTAGTTTCCCCCCAACTACCTCTATTCCCTATGCAGGCCTAAGACAGTTTCTTTATTAACCAGTGCTATTCACAGCATACAGAGGGGAATCTTACATCAGTATCCTGTTGTATTTGATGCAAAAGTAGGCTGGCAGAAATATAGAAAATGTATTTCTCATTTTTTAGAGTGACATTATATGATAAAGGAACCAAAATGGAAATTTTGAATGACACATTGTTTATAGGCTTTCTATTGCTATGATAAAACACCATGACCGAAAACAGTGTGGGAGGAAAAGGTTTATTTCAGCTTAGGAGTTTCGGTAACAGTCCCTCACTGAGGGAAGTTGGGGCAGGACCGTAAACCAGGAGTGTTCTCCTTCACAGTGACTCTAGTTTGTATCAAGATGGCTAGCATACTCTTGTGTTCATTTGGCTGTGAATTTGAAATTCCTTGAAGCATTACTGTACCTCTCCTGCCCTAGACATTTTCTTACTTGTAAACTAGCCTGGCCTTGAACTGTACCAATCCTGGCCCTTTGCTTCTCAAGTGCTGCTATCACAGGCATGGACACCACACTGAGCTTCAGTCCTTTTGAAGTAAGATGTCTTAGTTACTGTACATGCAATAAAAACATAAAAATAAAAGCAGACCTAAATGTTTTCATTTTGATGAAGTAATATACAGTATACATCTTGGTTTTTTTTCTGAGTGTTTTGTTTTGTTTTGTATTGCTTTTCAAAAGCTGCATTTTGTGGTCAGTATAGACTGTTGTAGGAATGTTGAGCGTGAGCTGAGTTTGCATACCTTATCCCCACCCTCTTCCTGATAGACATGGGAGTATCTATGGAATGTTAATGAGGCAGTTGTTCTTATATTTGTTAAAAGATGATTCTCTATTTTCTTTTTTAAAGATTTATTTATTTATTTATGTATATAGTATTCTGCCTGAGTGTATGCTTGCAGGCCAGAAGAGGGCACCAGATCTTATTACAGATGGTTGTGAGCCACCATGTGGTTGTTGGGAATTGAACTCAGGACCTTTTGAAGAGCAGGCAGTGCTCTTAACCACTGAGCCATCTCTCCAGCCCAATTCTCTATTTTCAGTGGGTGCACAGGTCTGCTACACAGATTTAGCCTCTTAGAATCCAGACCACTATTCCTTGAAAATTATTGGGATGACCATCGGTGCATCTTTGTAGAAGTGCACTTACACTCTATCTCAGTGTGCTTTACTTGTGGGTTGTGGGTTCAGCTCCAGCCCTAGAAGAGTTCTCAGCATTCCTTTTTTTTTTCCTTTTTAGCTCATGTTCCCTTCTCTCGTTTGTATATCTTGAGTTTATTTTTATTTGCAAATTTTTTTTATTAATTTTGTGTGGTCTGCATTTGTTTGGTTTAAAGAGATTCATGTTTTTTGGAAGATAGACTTTTTCCAAAGTGCTTTATACAAAACTGCCCATTCATTGAGCAGACTGTTCCTACCTGGGAAGAACTGTGTCTCCTGAGTAAATACCCTCCATAAGTGTGACAGGGGAGGTTTGTGATGGTCTTACACATTATCAATCTAGGTTCCACTTTAGTTATTAACTTTTAGAATTTGATGACATTATTTATAGCCCTGCACCTCTACACGAGCTGTTCAAAAGTACCTCATTAAGAGCTTGGCCGCTTAGGTCTGAGACAATAATACCACACACATTTGTCTCCCCAGTGTAAAAGGGATGAATGAGACTGTTGTGCTCAAGTCGCCAGGAGTCATTGCAACAAGAGAGAGACTAGGAACTTAACAGGAATGGGCCAGGGTCCCTCGCTTGTTGCTAGCCCGTCTCTCTGAGAGACAAAATCCTGCTCATGCATCTCACCTTTCAGGCAGTTTCCTCCACTTAGAGGGGGAAAGGTCTCAAAATAATCGAAGTACATAGACAACCAAGTCAGGTGCCTCAGAGGTAACCTTAATAAACCACATTTTAAAGTATGTGATTGTTGGGGATATTTGTTGTTATTTCAGTTAAAATGATACAGACACATTTTGCCAGGTTCTATTCCAGGGTCACAGACACAGGGTTGGTTTGCTTGATGCCTTCAGTCTTCTTCCTGCCCTGCAGCCCTCCATTACAGCTTGTTTTGCATCACTGCAGAATAGCATCCAGTTAACAAAATATCTGTGAAAATTAATCTGTTCAGCTTATCGTAGGCGGATTTTTCTCTCCTTGCCAACTCCGAAATCATGACATGGAGACTTATTAATTATGAAAGCTTGGCCGATAGTTGAGGCTTGTTTCTAACTAGCTCTTATAACTTAACCCATTTCTTTTCATTTATGCTCTTTTACATGGCTTGGTTACCTTTCCTTTCTAATATTCATGCTACTTCCTATGTGTCCGGCTGGCAACTCTCTGCATCTCTGTCCTCCTTCTTCCCAGCTCTTCTTCCAGCATCCTCTCTGTCCCCCAAATCCTGCCCACCTATTGGCCACTCAGTGTTTTCTTAAACCAATCTGAGTGACAAAGTCTTCACAGTGCATAAAAAGATTATCCCACAATAGTTTACTGTAGTTGATATGACTTTAGTACACAAAGAAGAACTTGTAGGGGAAAGGAGTCTAGATCACAAATCTATACTCCAGTAAGACAAAGGTGAAGAGAAAAAACAGAGAATGTGTACTGCACTAAAAAGTCATGGCAAATGACAAAAAGGGTGTCTGGAATTGTTTAAATGACATTTTGCATTATTAAGTATTGAAAAGTTTATTTTTAACTATGCTACCTAGAATTATATGTCAACCATAAATATTTGCAGTCTAATGATTTTTGAGATTTTTAGTTCTAGCATCTGAAATTACAGAATGATATGAGGCAGTCTAAAGAATGACATGATGATAAGCTTTGCTTGTTTGAGCCTCTTCTTCTGCATCCAATACTTTAACTATTTTTGTGGAAAGTTTGATTTAGAATATGTATTTATAGTCTATATGAAAGTAATTAAATATTAGATGACTAAAATTTCAGTTCAACAAGAACATAATGCTGGACTGATAAGCTTCACCTTACTGTCCATGAAACAGAAAGCTGTATGAAAATTTGATGTGTGATACCAGGATGGTTGAGATTATTAGGGTCAAAATAATAGAATTTAAAGTTTACACTAGAAATTAATGGTGCATCAGTATTATCAAAGTCTATCATAGAATTATAATTCTTTTGAAAACTTATCGTGTGTGTGTGTGTGTGTGTGTGTGTGTGTGTGTGTGTGTACATGTGCCATGGCATACATGTGCCATGGCATACATGTGGAGTTCAGAGGTCGACTTTTCAGCACTCAGTTCTCTCCTTCCACTTTGGATTGTAGGGTCAAACCCGGGTCACCAGGCCTGCGCAGCACATGCCTTTTCCTGTTGCACCAGTTTGCCGGGCCTGATTGTAACTCTTGCTGAGGAACTTTTGGCTTTATAGCTTCTATTGCACATTTGTACATGCCATCTCATCTAAGAATGTAAGTCCTAGTGCTCTGTACTGACAGCTCTCACATAGGTATTTCCCCAATACACAATCAACACTAATTTTGTGTGTCTATCACTCTTTAAGCATGAGATCTTATGAGTCAAGCCCTGCATGACTGAAACACTGTCCTCCTTGATTCAACTCCCCATTTCCTTATTCAACCTGCTCCTGGCACCCACAATTCTATACCCTGCGTCTAAGTGCTGAGATGACTATTTTAAATTCTACATATAATTGGCATTATGCTGCACGTGCCTTTCTCTCTGTCTTATTGAGTGTAATGTCCTCTAAATCCATCCGTGTCATCTCAAATGACAAACATCTTAGTAGGACATTTTTCTTGTCCTATTTGCTGGTTGGTGGCATTTGAGAGATTCAATGTGTTGGCTGCTGTGAGTGATGCTGCAGTGGACTTGAAAGTACAGATACCTTTTGAGACTGTAATTTCCTTTTTTTTTTTTTTTTTTTTGATTTTTCGAGACAGGGTTTCTCTGTGGCTTTGGAGCCTGCACTGGAACTAGCTCTTGTAGACCAGGCTGGTCTCGAACTCACAAAGATCCACCTGCCTCTGCCTCCCGAGTGCTGGGATTAAAGGCGTGCAACCACCATCGCCCAGCGACTGTAGTTGCCTTTGCTTTGAGTGTCCAGATATGGTATTGGTAGGCCATATGGGAATTGTATTGCCATTTTTTTCAAAGAATATCTATACTGTGTTCTATAGTGGTGTAAAATGAAATTATTTCATCACAGCAATGGCTTTTTGCTCACCTGGAATACTCTAGCATCTTATTTTGACTTGGGAATTCTAAAAAAGTTATTTTGCTGCATATGTTGATGTCCAAACTTGTGTTTCTATTATGGGAAGGACTAGGGCTACACAGAGAAACCCTGTCTCAAACAACAGAGAGTCATCTGCTAAGCTAAGAAGTTTAGAGTTTGTCTTGTGGCATTGTTGGGGGTGTGGTGGGGGATATGATTTGGTTTATTTTTAAATAGGATAAAGAAAAAAAACACAGCTGTTTCTCTCCGTATGTGTTTAAAGGAATAATCTTAGTCCTCTTTTGGAGAATGACTAACATTTACTGCTTCTCAGTGGACCGGTTGCAAAATTCAAATCAAGGATGAAAAAAAAAGTGTCACTGTGACAGCAACCTTATATATGTACAAAATAGACTAGGGATTAAGCCAAGAATTGCTAACAAGATGAAAGTAGGAATTAGAAGTTTGTAAGGCACCTTATAGACACTGCAGGGTGGAGCTATGGGGAATTCTTAGAGACAGCAGAACAGAGGCGGTGGAAGCAGCAGTGACAGCAGAGATCTTAAGACATCCAAGGTGGAAGTTTTAGAAAAATATCACATTTCAACTGTTGCCCCTTATTTTCATTTTGCTAGCCCTTCAAAATAAAAGAAAGCAGAGAACAAAATAAACTCTAAATTAGTATTTGAACCCAGATTAATTGAATTATATGTCACTAGCATCAAAAGCTTTTATTTTACTGTATGCTGCAATGCCTGGCTCTGTCATGCCCTTACAGAACACCTTGCTGTGCTCATCTCCCACGGTAGCACATCCCAGACAGCTGATAAGACCACATGCGGGAAGAGTCCCAGGCTATACAGAAATGTATGAAACGTTTGCTAGTCGTGTATAATTTAAAATCTGTTTTACTGTTTAAGTTTTATTTAGCTAAATCTAACACTTTTCCTAGAAAACTGCCATTGAAAACCATGATACAGGATAATGGCAAAGAACACATCTTATTTCTCTGCTTTGCCACTGCCAGCTGTGTCATATTGAACAAAGTCCTAAACCTTTCCTTGGTACACTTCTTTATTGATGAAGTGAGCTCAGACGTCCTGTTAACTAACTCTTACATCTTAAACAAACCCATTTCTATTAGTCTGTGTATTGCCATAAGGCTGTGGCTTACCGGGTAAGGCTCTGTTCTGGCGTCTTTCTCCTTTGGCAGCGACATGACATCTCCCTGACTCCACCTACTCTCTCTATATCACTTCCAGCCTGGTTATATTATGCCCTGCCATAGGCCAAAGCAGCTTTATTCATTTTTTTTTAAAAAAACAAACAAACAATAAAAGCAACATATACAGAAGAACATCTCACATGAAGTAAGGGTGAAAATAATGCCCACCTTTTAAGGATGTTCAAGGTTTGGAGAAAAAGTTTAGGTTAGTCCTGGCGGTAGCCAAGTAAAACTAAAATATCAGTTACTCTGTCCAAAGCCATGGTTAAGATGTAGAGATAGTGACATCTCTTCTGTTAGTTACTTTTCTGTCGCTGTATTAAATACCAAGACCAAAGGAACTTAAGGAAGAAAGAGTTTATTTTAGCTCACGATTCCAGAGGACAAGAGTCAGTCATGGTGGGAAAGGCATGGCAAGGCCTGACATGGGAGCAAGAAGCTAGCTGATTACATTTTTATCTATTGACAGGATACACAGAAAGCAGGGAGAGCAAACAGGAAGCCAGGTGAGGCTCTGAACCCCCAAGCCCTCCTTCCTCCAACTTTACCTCTTAAAGATTCTATAACCTCCTCCCACAGCGCCACCAGCTGGAGACCTGTTCAATAGATGGACCCTTGGGGGATGTTTCTCATTCAAACTGCCACACTTTTAAAACTTGTTCCGGTTTCCTCACTTTTGTTACAGAAAAACAGCCCTGTTAATAAACAGTATCATTCTGAACACACACTGGAGATCCGAGTTTCCTTCATGGCAAGCAGATTTCATTATCTTTTTGTTCAGTCATCATTGACTTTTTGTCAAAAATTTGACCCCAGTGTTCTTAATACTACTTGAAAGGCTTGATTGTATAAACGTATTGCCTCTCCTTTTCATCCTTCAATTTGCTCATCAATAATAGAATTAAGGCATTGCATATTGCTCCCTCATGAGACAGCCATCTGTCTTATCTAACAGCATCAGCATAGTTTAAATCTTAATAGCATACTGAGCACCCTCTCCAAGCAGACAAGAACTCTGTCTAGTAGGACTGTTGTCCAAAACCAGGGGAGTTTGTCAGAATGACAGATTTAACTCTAAGATGTGTGCTTTGAGAAATTGATGCTCTAAGTTCCTTCTGTGTGTGTGTTTTTCGAGAGGAAAGCATATCTAGGAGGAATTTGTCTTAGTGGCTGACAGGGTTAACCTGAATCTGACTCAGGCACTTTAAATCTGCATAATAACATGATTGCCTGAGTATTTCTTGAGTGTGTGCAGTCATTCAGTCATAACTAATTAATGCCTCCCACCACAGTATTGTCTTGCATTGCTCTGAGGTTAGAAGCCGCCAATAATGCTTCTAAGTGGTAGAACTTCCCCCCTGAATTTTGGGTTATTTTCCTATCAGTATTTCACCTTTTAGTTTCATTGGAATCTAAGTGCAGACTTTTCTGCCACTGTTATGTTTGTTTTGTGAAATGACTCTTTGGAGCATCTATATGATACGTCTTTATTCAACAGTGGTTTCTGTGCTTTGTTTCTCATGGGATGTTTTCTAGAAGGACATTAGGAGGAAATGAACAATGCATCTGTTTTTTTTTAATCCGGAGTTACAGTCATTGGAAGCCCTATATTTACTGTAAGCCTGTTAAAGACATTGCTCATATTTATATACATTTGAGAAAGTTCTGAGCTTTCATTGGGAAAATCTTTATTGACGTTAAGGATATATTTTCACAGTTTTGATTATGAAGATGCCTGGGTGTCTATGAAAATTGATTTTTTCTTTTGCCTTGGGCACTGGCAAGCTCCATGTTTAATAGCAAATATGTTGACTTTTAAGATAGACGGTTATCTTCTTTTTCCCAGCACACTTTGTTACTATGTCTATTGCAGGTGTGTTTTAGAAGTAAGCTCTTTGGAAAGAGAGGGTATGTGGAAAAGCTCGTGTATCTGAAAGTAAAGGCCGTGGAGGCAGAGACTTGGCAGTAGGCTCTGGCTGTATAGGTGTGGATGAATGATAAGGTGGGAGGATTTCTCCTCTAGGGACAAAGGCTCCAGGCATACTGGAGCTGTGATCAAGAGGACTTAATCACATTATATATCTGACCTCTCAAGTCTGGATGAGGAATAAAACTGAAAATGACATTACTAAGCTTGTTTTCATACAGACTCAAGTTTTGGTATTCATTCATTTGTGGGTTTGTTTTATCTTAACATGTTAATGTAGTAAATTATATCAGAGACCTTCCAGTGGGTAAATCACCCCTAGGATATCCAACACTCCTGGAGTAAACTTTTCTTCATTTTGGCTTAATATTAACATTGAATTTAATTTGCTAATATTTTACTAAGTATTTATATACCTGTATTCATTGAGGTGCATCTGCATTCACAAGTCTTTCATTGTACTTCATGAGTCCAGTTATTGATGTTGGAATATGGTTTATTCTTCATGAAATACCCTTTTAGTTTTCTTCTTATATGGTTTGACTCTTTAAAGATAGATGTGGTGAATGTCATGTGTTAAATTGTCTGGATCGCCCTTTTGAAGAAGAATTAGCTGCTGTGGCTGGTAGAGTTTTTGAATATCAGTTTAATTTCTCAAATGGTTATTGTTTTCTCACAACTTTCTCTTTCTTTGAGGAGAATCGATTCATAGAACATTTTCCTAGGAATTTGGTCATTTTGTGTAATTTATTGTAGTTAAGATGTCTTTGGAGCCTGAAATTTAAGAGGTTCGCCTGGAGATGAAGCTGAGAGGAAGTTTGCTCTCTAGGCCAAAGCAATAACATTGGGCGCAAGGCACCAAAACCAAAATTTGTATGAAATGTGGAACCCCTCTGCCTCTGTTTATATTTATCGTCCTACAGTTTTCCATTACTCAGCATGCTCAGCAGGCATGGGAGCAGAGAGGAGGTGCTCATAGCTCTCCTGTTTGAAGAAGCGCAGACATGTTCAAGGTGTTAAGAATCTGCATAGTGACTGGATGTGAGCGCATTGTTAGGAACAAATTGCTAACAAGAAGCAGCTCAAGGGAAAGGGATTCCTTTTGGCTCCCTGTTCCAGGGTGGCACAGCAGGGAAGGCATGGCTGCAGGAGTGGCTGGCAGATAATAGTCAGTGCTCCAAGTGGGTGAGGCAGGAAGCAGAGCTCTAGCTGAGCTCCTTCCTCGCTTTCTCCATTCCAGGACCCATGCCTACAGGTGGCTCTGCTCACATGGGGGACAGATCTTAACTATGTCATCCTCTCAGGCAGTTCCACCTTGACGATTGGGAACCCACCACAACAAGAGTGGCTTCTCCCTTTTGTGATGACAGTGTTCATTTGCCTGTCTTAAAATCAGTGTCAGAGGGTTAAACAGACTGCAGTCGGAATCATTACCTTTTGGGATATTTACGGTCAGCAAAGGTGCCTTAAATAAGATTTCCTTCATTATAAAGTTAGGCAAACAAAGGTTCAAGAAATAATGTTGGCTAGGGTTTTCCCTGTACTTGACTGGAGTCTTTATTTTCAGTTTCTCAAGAGGAAATGGTTAGTGTTTTCACAATCTTAACCGAGTTTGCCGCTCATCAGTTCATTATCTGTCTCCCTCTTAACTCTTATTCCCTTGCCCGCTTTAGGAAAACAGAAGTGGACCCTTTAAATATTGTTTCTTTACTGAGTTCTTATCAATTAACAATGCCAGAGCAGTGTCAGTGAAGGAGGAAGGAACCCTCTGGTTTGAGTGCATCTGCCTTTCCTGGCTGCCTGTGGTGCCCAGTGGTCAGCTGCCCTCCCACCCAGTGTTCTCCTGTCCGAACAGCACACTGTTTTGTCGCTGACTGCCTTTGCTACTTGTAGCACTTTTAACCACGGTGTCTGGCTCCCACAGTGCATCACGACCAGCAGCTAGCTGCTTCTGGGTGATTTAAATGAGAGGGGTGGTTCCTTGAACAGCTTTCATTATACCATACAGGACAAATTTCTGGGAAATTTTGCTAGCACAGGGCCTCAGCAACTCTGGTGTCATACAGAAAATCGTATGTTATACGATACGATTCCTGGGGAGGTGTGAGTATACATACATGGATGTGCACTTGTATTCACACCTAGATAGGGAGGCGCTGACGTACTAAATGACCCCCCTGAAGTCCAGCTTGACGAACTTCATTGGTGTTACTTAGAGGAAAGAACATGGTAAGGGGTTGTTTACTGCCCGAGCTGACAGAGCTCCCTGCAGGATGGGATGTTACACCTTTCCTGGGACA
The DNA here is from genome assembly GCA_028555095.1 of Dicrostonyx torquatus. Lineage (NCBI taxonomy): Eukaryota > Metazoa > Chordata > Mammalia > Rodentia > Cricetidae > Dicrostonyx > Dicrostonyx torquatus. Next base: position 9,228,289 of record JAQHUG010000029.1, read on the forward strand.
TCCAGATCTCAGTGAGGGACCGTGGAGTGAACATAGCTGTGACCTTCCCCACAGAGTCTGGACCTGAGCCACGTAGGACCTCTTTCTTGCTGGCTGTTGTGAACCTAGGGCGTGTGTTTGCGTGTTCCCCGATGTTTCTTTATTGTTCTTTTTAGTAGCTAGTCTTTTCATTACTCCAATGATCTGTCCATCTTATAATTCTTTATTTTTACATGTTTAGTTGATATATTGTGGGTTCACAAAATATATGGAGTTAAGCATATAAATTACCAATTGGTTTTTTTTCTCCTAACAGGTGGGAGGTGACGGAGTATGTGCTTAGCATGTGTGAGGCCATGGATGCTGGTACCAGAATCCAGACTACAAATGTTTGGTATTCTTGAGCACATGAGTCAGGGCATATCACAGAATAATGTTAGCTTGCTGAGTATGAGCCTGTGATTTTATGTGTGTACATGAATAATGTGATCTTAACCGTTAAAAAGACCTCTACGGGTATTTTATAGGACATGTTGGGAGTGTCCGTGCATTATCTGAGTGCCTGATATGCATGAGGCCCTGGCTGCCACCCACGCAGTAACAACCGTGCCTGTTGAAGATGCCTCGCACATCACCTGCTCTCTCGGCCCTGCTCTGTCATGTCATGGCTAACCTTGTGAAGCTGCATTGTAATATTTTCTTTTCCTGCTGAAAGGCGCAGTGCATTAAAATGAAGACATTTGTATTCTGTATCACATTGCCATCGCTTTAGCTTACTAGATAGTATTGTGTTTCTAGTTGGTTGCAAATGGTGATTTTTTTTCTCTCTTCTTCAGTTTGCAAATCTGTGTGACAGAAAATCTGTAGCTAAATATCACTTTATGATTTCCATCTGTTCGAGTACAATGGTGTTTATGGCATAGTCCAGATTGCAATGTCATAGAAATATCCTATTATAGCAGATAGAATTTAAAATGATCATTGTATGTTCTAATGAGAAAACATTTTTAAACAAGTGCTTCACTTAATTTCAAAGTAGAATAGCTGAATACTCAACTTGATGGCAGCATCTGTTCTTCAGAGTGTTTGTGCTGTCAACAGTAAAAACTTGCCTGACTTTAATAGAAATCCATCAGTTTGCTGCCTGTGTGGGAATCAGTAATGGAAGTGGGGTGGTCAGAGAGTTGTTAAAGTCAACGTGAATACCCTTAACTTGGTATTGGTATAGCATTGCTGTCTGCTCTTTCTGTAGCAGTAGGATTGGCGATCCTATTTTGGCATATGACAGTGTGATTTTTGGCAGATTTTTTTGGGAAAGTTACGTGTGTCAAATAAAAGCAGTTCCGATTATCACAAAGAATTCTGGTCATATCTAATTTCATTGGCTTGAAACTGAAGGCTGGGGACAGAAGTTTGTGCTTTCCTCTGCTACTAGCACAAGCATCTCACGCTCATGTCTGCATAGATGCCTTTGCCTTTGTGGGGAGGTGGGCAGGGGAAAGGCACCTGCCACCAAGCTTAATAACTCAGGTTGCTCTGGACCTATGTAGAGGAGATAAACAGGTCCTCAAAGTTGTCCCCGACCTCTCTCTCTATGTGTGTCTCAGGATGTGTATGCATACAAAATAAGCATGTAATTTAAAACAGAAGAGAGTGATGCTCTGCTTAGTATGTGGTGTCCAGGTTCGCATGATGACTAGAACGTAGACTGTCATGCTGTGAGGCAGTGCATGGGAATGGTGGGATGGGCTAGTGGACACAGGCTCAGCAGCATTCTTTTGGGAGATTAAAAAAGAACAGTTGATTATTGTTATACGTTTGTTTGTGCAGGCAATTGAACTCAGGGTCTCTGCCATATAATTTGTTGATTAAAGTTAAGTGGGAAATACAGATACCTATATTTTTAATTTTTTAGTTTTTTTAAATTTAGAATGTTTTATCTGTGTACTACATGCCTGCCTCGTACCTATGGCAGAAGAGGGTGCCTGGTCCCGTGGAACTGGAGGTATAGACAATTGGGAGCTGCCACGTGAGTGCAGAATTCAACCCGGGTCCTCTGGAAGAGCAGCCAGTATTCTTAAGCACTGAACCTTGTTTCTAGCCAACTTGTATTTTTAAAGATAATTTTTCCTTACATTAAAAACTTACAATTAAAATGTATGTTGATCCTTTAGCTCTTATACTATGATTTTTAAAATTACCAACACAGACATTCTTATTGCTTTGAGATACACTTTTCTGCAAGTCAGATTTTCAAAATGTAACAAATCAAGTTTAAAATAGGACTTCATTTGCTGCCATAAGTTTATCATGAGAGCAAAATTGCAAGTGCGGGCTTTAGTCTGTTGACGTTAGAGCAGAGTGGATTTCTCAAGATCTGTGATGTGGAAGGCATGGTTCTCCTTACTGTTCACTACTTTAAGTTTTTAGTTTTGGTAATTTATACTGATTTCATCCTCCTCATTGCTGTGTGGTTTTTGTTATTGTACAACAGTTTTGCTGTGTCTGTGTAGTCTAGGCTGACCTCAGACGTGCTGGATAGGATAGTCCAGGGTTGCTCAAACTTGAAATTCTTGTGTATTTATGTCCTAGTGACAGGATTGCATAATGCTCTCTTTTAACTGCTTTTGACAAATCTGTTATTGGTATGTGACAGTGGGCCCAATAAGACAGGAGAAACAAAAACATGAAACATACATGTAAAAAGCCCATACAATTAAAAGTCAGTGCCTATGGATATTTTGGATGAACAGCTGGTTCCGTTTGACCATCTGTGATTACTGTCCTTTGTAAAAAAAAAAAAAAAATAGTTTTCTTCCTTTCATCTGACTCACTCCCAGTCTTTCTAATCTATTTTGTTTGTTATAATCCTCTTTTATAATCATGATGGGCCTCTAGAATAAAAACTAATAATCATAAATGCCATTTTTAATGATCTAATAAATACTAGGAACTGAGTTCATTATATCTTTAGGAATCATTACAGATATGTTCAGGATATAAATAGAATTCTAAAATGGATCTCTGCATATTTCTCACGAGCTGTGGTCTTGTTTCACCTGTACCTTTACTCATTTGCGGCATATCTCAGGGTTCATGCCATTTTATTCGTAACTGTTTTTCAAGGGAATTAAAACAGCAGATGAAGTTCAAGAATCCTGTTGAATGCTTGTTGTGTGATGTTTCATTCCTTTGGACTTTGGGGGGACCCTCCACCCATCTCCCAAAAAAATCGTACACGGAGGCTTATTCTTAGTTATGAATGCCCAGCCTTAGCTTGGCTTGTTTCTTGCCTCTTCTTAATTTAAGTTATCCCAATTATCTTTGGCCTTGGGGCTTTTATCTTTGTTTCTGTATACCTTCTCTTTCCTTCTTACTCCATGTCTGGCTGGATGGGTGGCTGGCCCCTGACATCTTCCTCTCCTTGTTCCTCCTTCAGATTTCTCCTTCTATTTATACTCTCCATCTGCGACCCCACCTAGCCTTTCTCCTGCCTCACTATTGGCCATTCAGCTTTTTATTAAACCATCGGGTGTTTTAGACAGGCGAAGATCACAGCTTCACAGAGTTAAACAATGTGTCGGAAACCAGTGGATCTGTTGGAACATGCCTGAGAGGGGGAGTGAGGATTGAGGATAGGAATAGACAAGAGACAGAAGATGGAGATGGGAGGGCATCTGGTGAATACTGTATCCACCTTACCTTATTTTCATAGCCCTTATATACCCTAAGCAAAAAGGGAGGGCTGTAGCTAGCTGTTTTACTCTCTGATCTTTAGGCAAGCTTTATTTGTTAAAATACAAATGGAATTATCACAGAGGGCAAAAGACTTCCTTGCCATTATACAAGGAACAAACAAGTGTAATTACTTCCTTAATTCTCAAAGTATCCACTAACCACACCTTAGATCAAACATCCTGTTGTCTGTCCTTGAGGATCAAGAATAGGTTTGAACTCTCTGACCTTAAATCAAGGAGTCAAATCTGTGGGTTCCCACACAAATGCAGCATAAACAAAAGTAACATCTTAAAATAGTTCTCTACAACAAATGCTCTCAGGCACAAAGTAATGGGGGCCTCTTTGTAGGCAGCGAACTTTCCATGGAGTACAAAGACTGCCACATAGTAACTGTTTTCTAAGATTTTGTGTAGCTTCTTCCCTGAGGACTAGCTTTGATGGTTCTATAATGTGCCATGCAAGCTTCCAAAGGAGGGAAGCAACCAATAGTCCTACCCTACCATGGTGCCTGATGTCGTAGTGTTCTAATGCTGTGGCGAGACACCATGACCAAGGCAACTCTTACGAAAGAAAGCATTTAGTTGGGGGCCTTGCTTACAGTTTCAAAGGGTTAGTTCATTATCATCACGGTGGGCAGCATGGTGGGACATAGGCAGGCCTGGTGCTGGAGACATAGCTGAGAGCGTCATCCTGATCTGCAGGCAGCAGGCAGAGCGCCACTGGGCCTGGTATGGGCTTTTGAAACTTGAAAGCCCAACCCCAGTAACACATTTCCTCCAGCAAGGCTACACTTCCAGATCCTTCTAATCTCTCTCAAACATTTACCAACTGGTGACTAAACATACAAATATCTGAGCCTATGGTGACCATTTTCATTCAGACACCACACCTGTGAACTCTAACAATGACCAACATGACACAGTATCCGAAGGGTACAATAGGGGCACACATACCTAGGTGGTAACCGACGGGTCTCCAATTGGACCTAAGGCCAGTCGACAACCAACAACAAGAAGATCATGCTGGTACCGAAAACAGCCAGTTACCCAGAGCTAGTGAGTCATGTCTTGGGTCTTCGAGGAGAACCTACAACCACCACTTTACTAAGCCAGCATAATTCCTAATTGCATTCTAAAAATTTATCTTATATCCACAGATAATTATAGCTCACCCCTCATCAAAGAAACTTTTCTCGTAACAGATAGAAAACTACAGATAATCAAAATGCAGAGAACAAGTGATCATGTGATACCTTCCCCAACTGACACATCTGTACTGTACCTCCTGTGCCTAAGGCCTAGGGAAAGTCATGGAGGAGGGTGGCAAAAAGATTCAAAGAGCCTATGAACAGGAAGTTTGATGTGAGACTACATCTGGAAATACCAGAGAAGCTGCATGTACAAGTCTCACCAATATGACTCCTGAACATGACTTGAACAAGGAAGACACCAATAGACACGCTGACGTGGAAGGGAAAACCTTAGGATGCTTCAGTCCTGGACAAAGAACCATAGGAATGCAGAGAGCCTGGGAAATAATCTTCCTCAGCAAAGAGTCCCTCTTATTGGTTATCCACAACCACGTGGTCAGTCCGGAAAACAAATGGAAGTAACACTATACCGACTGCACTGGTTATAATTATATATTTAGGAACAGATATGTGTGTGTATGTATATATATATAATATGCACATATTACATAAATGTAATTAAAGAAATAGAACATGAATTTGAGGGGAGAAAGGGTGCAAAGGAAGGGTTGGAGGGAGAAAAGGCAAGAGGGAAAATGATGTAATTATATTTTATTTGAAAAAAATTAAGATTGTGTGTAGTGTAAGTGAAATCTCATGAGATGCTAGGATTCATCTTTCTTAGTGTCATCTATTTGTTCATTTATTTTGATAGTTTTTGAGACATTATGTTTTTTACTCTAGCTCCATGTTAAAACACCAAAATGTTGTTTTTACTGTTTTGGCTTTTTTGGGGAGCCCACCACCCAGCTCCCAAATAAAACATACAGAGACTTATTATTACTTATAAATGTCCTGCCTTAACTTGGCTTGTTGCTAGCCAGCTTTTCTTATCTTAATTTATCCCATCTACCTTTCCCCTCTGGCCTTTTCCTTTTCTTACTTTTGTGTATCTTACTTTCACTCTTACTCCTTGGCTGGCTGGCTCCTAGAGTCCTCTTCTCGTTCTCCCTTGCTCCTCCTCCTTCAGATTTCTCCTATGTATTCTCTCACCTGACAGTACTGCCTATCCTTTCTCCTGCCTCGCTATTGGCAGTTCATCTCTTCATTAGACCATCGGGTGTTTTAGACAGACAAGGAGTCACAGCTTCACAGAGTTAAACAAATACAACATAAAGAAAAGTAACACACCTTGAAATAGTTTTCTCCAGCAAGACATGGTCTCACTCGCAGCTTTGGCTGGACTGGAACTTGTAGTTATCCTCTTGAGTCTGACTCCTGAGGGTGGGGGGATAACAAGTTACTACTTCCTGCTACACGTTTTTATTTAAAATGGTTGATTTGCTAGCTTGCATAAAGCTTCTTTTACTTTTGTTTGGATTTTTAGTTCATTACACTGTTAGAATATTGCTATCACAGTGATAAGTGTTATGATGAAAGGCAGGGAGAGGAGAAATTAGTTCTCCTGGCCTAATTGAGACTCCTGGTCATTGAGATGGTCTTACTGACCTAATAAGTAATGTGTTTCAAATATGCAAATCTTCAAAAATAAAGAAGCAGTCGTTCTTAATCTTGATGTAAATCTTTAAAAAGTGAGTAAACTACCTACTCCTCGGTCTGTTTCAGAGTATGAAAACGAAAATGGAATTCATAATAGGAATGGCCGAGAGTCCAGTGGAGAAGGCCACAGTAATTATTCCACGAGTGACAGTATCCTCCTCCACATCATAGACACTAGTGTACAAAGGGAACAGCAAATACACAGTATATGCTTGGAGAATCGTCACTCTGGAGCACCATCCAGGGCCTTCAAGATGGTTCTCCCAGAGTCTGCAGTGAAAAAAATAAGTTAACAGTAGACTGGGGAGGTGGCACAGGGCTTAAGAGCGCTGACTCCCTGCATAGGAACTGGGTTTGGTTCCCATCACCCACATTGTACATATATGTACATGCACGTAGAACATTTCTATATTTAAAAGAAATAAAGCTAAAACAGATTTTTAAAATTTAAATATTTCAGATTGACTACAGCTCTTGATTTCTAAATATGATGACTTGTGTGACTAAGGAACTACACTTTCAAAACTATCACTGTAGTGTCAGACTGGTACAGTGAGCCTCTTAGAAACTGGAGTCAAGTTTTCAAATAATATCAAAGTTTAAAGGTTTTCATTTCTATTTGTTGAGCAACTGTCATGGTATTAGTATGCGTGTTAAGAATTTCCCTTTATAATAGTTAATGTACAATCAAATAGTAAAGGACCAGTAACTTTATAAAGGAGCTGGAGTCCTTGTGAGCTGAGTAGTGTGCTATCTTAACATTTATGTTAGAACTAAGTAGTTATTTCCTTTTGCTTATACACGTATGTGTAAATGATCCCCGAGTGTGTAGCTGAGAGGTGGTTGTATGTTGTAGAGGATGTAAACTGGACAGATGGGCAAGGGAGAGCATTCATTGCATACACTTGTAGAAATACTTCTTCAGAACTGGGGCCAGTGTGCACTATAGAGGGAACCATTGTCTCAAAAAAAAAATTAAGCTAGGCGGTGATGGCGCACACCTTTAACCTAGATCTCAGGAAGCAGAGGCAGGCAGATCTCAGTGAGTTCGAACCAGCCTGGTCTACGAAGTGGGTTCCAGAACAAACTGCTACACAAAGAAACCCTGTCTTGAAAAACAAAGCAAACCAAAATGTGTGTATGTGAGTGCGCATGATGCAGAGGTCAGAGGACAATTGTAGAGGATGGTTCTGGTGCTCGCACCCTTTTTTTGTTTTGTTTTGTTTTTGTTTTTTTTGGTGCTCGCACCCTTTACCTTTATTTGGGTTCCAGGGATCCAGCTCCGTTCCTTGGGTGTAAATGGCAAGCAGCTTTACCTACCAAGTCATCTGAGTAGCCTGTGCCTTTTACTTTTAATGCACGAATGTCAAATTTAAGAATTATAAATAAGACTTAAAAAGTTTGAATAATTTTTATCAAATAATCCTATGTTTAAAATTTAATTTTCATTAAGATTGCTTTGTTATATTTAGACTTATTTCTAGGTTATCTTAAGCCACCCACCCAAATTTAAGAAACTGGCCTACATTAAAAGTAAAATGGGGACTAAAGAGATGGCTCAGCAGTTAAGAGTGCCTTCTGCTCTTCCAGAGAACCTGAGTTCAGTCCTAAGCATCCACATGATGCAGCCCACAAACCCACCCCCTGTAACTCCAGTTCTAGAGCTGATAACCTCTGGCCTCTGCAGGCCGCAGCATATATGTGCATTTAAACTCATGTAGGCCTATACTCATACATATAAAATAAATAAAATGAAATAGCTTCAAAATTAGAGCTTTGTATCAAAAGATAGTCAACATCCTGACCTCTCAACTAGTTGGGTAGCCTTGTTTTTAGATTTAGCTTAAATGAACAAACCTTAGCACAGGCTCTATGTTAATGCGAACACCTCCTAGTTAGATGTTTGAGTCCTACAGCTGATAAATACTCTCCCGAAGTGTTGATCTTGGGTATTTTTAGAGCGTCACACCTTCGTCACCTGGGCCTTTGATAGACCATTTCTTAGGTCCTGAAGGAGTTCCTGCAGCATTCATTTCAGGCGGCCCTGACCCAGGCTCCTATGGAGAGCCTCTGCCCTGGAATGTGGTGCCTTTCAAATCCCAGTGGAACGTTGAGCTTGCAGCATGCTCGCTCTAGTTTTGAAACAGCTGCAGCATTAAGTTGTAGACAATGAGCTCAAACCCAGCTGGAGTTGAGTCCTAGTTACTCCTTATTCTTGTTATTTACTAATGAATGGAGCACCAGGTGCAGCTGCTGCACTGTGGCAGATAATACAGCTTTGGAGACAGTCCTGGCCTTTCTTTCTGGAGTTTGAAAAGGCTTTAATCTTCCAATGGTATGTATCTCAGAAGTCAAAGCACATATACTTAATGGCAATTTGTACTTACACTAAAAATTGACAAAAATCTCTTAATCATTTTGCCATTTTAATACCCAAAACTAACATTTTAGCTTGATTACAAAGGTTACATTTAATTGAATCCACAGTGTTGTGTATTTTCACCACATCGTAATGACTTTTTATAGTGTCTTCTTCCCAGCATTATTTATTTTGGGCTTCTCACATCCTCTACATTTTCACCTCTTTATTTTCACTCGCGAGTGGAGTGGTTCACTACCTGAACCTCACATTAGTCACGTGCAGTTGTAGTGAGAGTTTCTGTGCCTTCAAGACACACTCAGAACCAGTTTGAGACATAAGCCAAGCCTGTGTGTGCTGCAGGCGGTTATCTATCACCCTGTTAACTATGGGTGTTTACGAGTGAACAGCATAGTAAAAACCGCTTACAGTAATCAATAATCTTGCGGTTGTTCCTGGGGACTTATTTTGTTGTATTCCAGGTAGTTACATTTAGTGAGGAGACCACTCAGTCCCAAAATAATCACCCAAAAACTGTATTAATTCACTGCTTGACCCATTAGCTCTAGCTTCTTCTTGGATAACTCTTACACCTTAATTTAACCCATTTCCATTGATCTGTGTATCGCCACATGACAGTGGCTTACTGGGTGAAGTTTTGTCTGGCTCCAATTCTGCCCTTCTTTCTCCCAGTATTCACTTTAGTTTTCCCTGCCTAGCTCTTTCTGCCCTGCTCTGCTTTGGGCTCAGAGCAGTCCTTTATTGACCAGTGGTACTCACAGCATACAGAGGGGAATCCCACATCATGGAACAGTAGTGGTGAGAGAGGTAGAGGCCTTCAGCTCAGAAGCCATTGGTCTCTCTCCTCTTAAGCATTCTGTTTGACCTCACCTTTATGAACTTATTCACTCCTTTGACATCAGCAACGTTGTGCCTTCTGCTTTTCTGTGCCTTGGTCAGATGTATCCTGAGACATATATATTCAGAGGGCCACACATTATCACTCAAACGTACCACAGCTGTGAAAATCGCTTCATCTAAAACCCTTGGTCGAGTTGCCCACCCACCCTGAGAATGTATGTGGAGTCAGGTTTACATTGAGACACTGCTTGCACTTGGTCTTGAGCACAGCCATCTGTACCGGACCTTCTTCTCCATCAAAGTGCCTGAGTCTTCAGAAATAATCTTGTGTGTGCTTTCAGTAGCGGAAGAGCAGAGTTCCCTCTGCCTCTCAGCACCTCTGAAGTCATCCACCTCTAATCAGACATTATCCCACACGGCGTTGTTGGCACTGGTGCTGTGCTCTCTGAAGAAACGGTCCTGTTCCTGGACCCCTTTGTGGAAGCAGTATTCTGTTAGTTTGAACCTTCTTTGTGTGCCTCTGTGACTGTATACTAAGTGTATATTCCCTCTCCTGCTGTGAGAGGTTGTGGTCAAGCCAGCCTAGGCTACAGGTGTGAACTGTTTCAAAAAAAAAAAAAAAGCATATTAGCATGTTCCTGGTATAGCTCTCACAGCATTGTCGTGACGACTACCTACTACTACCCAGCCATTCACCTCCATCCCTTCCCCTATGTCCAAGCTTCCTCAGAGCCATTTCCAGGGCTTTGTGCATGCTGTTCTTTTTGGCTAGATTGTTAGTTCGTCCTTCTCCAACCCATTCCATCCTCTTTGTCTTCCACAGAAAGGACTTCCTTTTTTTCCCCCTCAGTCATCTCCTAGGGATCCTTGTGTATGTAGCCTTCCTGTTTTTACAGCTTCTGTTCCATGCTGCATAGACTTTGTCATTGGCGGTTTCTTGGTATGTCAGCAAGGCGGATTTTAAGCTCCCTGAGCTCCAGCGATGCTCCCTGCCTCAGCCTCCCTAGCACTGGGACTCTAGATGCTTACAACTGTGCTGGCCCATTCAAGCTTTTGTTATAAACTTCATCAGACTTCCCAAGCATAGACTCTTCTCCAAAATCTGAAACAATATTTAAGCATTGATAATTACTTAATAAACCTGGTGCAAAAATGACTTGATTGATTATAAATGGTCACAGCATTTTTGCTACTTAAAACTGCACAGAAGTATTGTGACTGCTCAGTTCATGAAGTCAATTCTTTTCTTCAACATGCAGACATATATTAAGGGGAAATTTGGATACATATGCTGTGGGAGCTCCTTTGGCCAATAGCCTTTAAGATACCAGCCCACTTGGGCATGATCTCTCAGACTATAAATGCAGCCGTAAAGCATGCACTCGCTCTCTTGCTTCTGGCTCTCGCTTTTGGCTGTTAGACTCTGTTCCTGTTCTCACAGAGGACTGTGATCTAGGAGAGTGATCTGGTAGTCTCCCCTAAATAAATAACTCTTTATTATACTTAATTATCAACTAGCGTAGAATTATTTTGTATCTTCGCCATCATACATAGATGTAAGCATGGGCTTTGGGGACAAAAGGAGGACATGAAGTATGACTTCTCGAGCTACATTGTCCCAAGACAAGCTTGTCTTCATATCACTGCATAAAACACATATGTGTTAGATAGTTATGCACCTACTCCCTTCCTGCTTAGCTGTTGTGGGCCCACTTTTACCTCTGGCTTGTTTTGCTTTGCTTGCTCTGTTATGAGAATATCATAGCTTTGTGGAATTTAGTGTTTATTTTCTCCAGAGAGTCGTGGTTTCAGCTCTGTTCTAGAGTCCTTTCTGTCTCACCCTTTGGTCCTCACCCAAGGATAATGTCTGTATTATCAACACCCCACTCAGACCTCCTGGAAAGCTTGCCTTTACTAATGACCTTAAAGACCTCCTTCTGTTGAGGCAGTCTACCTAGGAGACAGCTACAGAGATGGGGCATCCTTTGCTGGCTATTTTTCGATGCATTTATCCTCTCTCTGTATGCAGCATGATAATCCAGTTCACGTACACTTTGATGTACTTTAGTCTTTAGTGTGGGCTTGAAATGTCACGTACTATCCCTGTACCATTGAACACAAATGTCTTAAGAACTGTCCTTGCTTGTGACTTAAGAAAGTAATTACTGCATTTTAATAGGAATGTACTTTTCTTGAATACAGCTTTATGCAGTATTGTCATGTACAGATTCTTTTGAAAATTAGATGAATTTGTATTCATTTAAACACATGGAATTGTTCCTGGCCCCGATGTAAGTGCAGTATTTGTTTTCAGCTGCTTCACCTTACTGCTGTTATATAATTCCATATTCATTATAATAATGTGTATTATTTAACTGCTACCCCTGCTTTGTGCTGTCCCCCGTTTGTCATCACCACAGTTTGAAAGCAGCCCCATTCTTTCGAGGCGCAGCGTGCTCAGTGTGTTGTCCAGACCACTTCTTCCCTTCTCAGGTTTGGAAGTATTTTGTTTTCAGAGCATTTGTTACAGTGACATTCAGCTCTGTACGAGATGGTAACTGAAATAGGAACACTTAGTACATCTCTAAAATTTGAAAAATAATTTGAGATACAATACTTTGTTAAAAAAATCATTAAAAAGAAACAGAATGACTGGACTGGACTCCATTATGCTTCAGAGTATTCAAGTCATTGAAATGAGGAAAAAGCAGCGATTGTGGTCAGCACTTGAATTTTTCACAGTATTTTACCTTTCTCAAATATGTATGTGGCATAATTACTGACTGATAAAACATCAAGGAAGGGTAATGAAGGCTGTTTTTCCCCACAAGCACTGTTTGTCTTTACTGTCCGTGTAGTGATCTACCACCAACAAGAGAAAACTGACTTGTTTCATAAAAGTTCATGAATGGTACTTAGAATATTATACAGTTAATGGACTGTTAAAATGATAGGAATTTAACAATTATTTTGCATTGGCTTTGATTTTTTTTAACATTAAAAATCTTGAAATAATGATGCACTTGAAGGAAGTTCCAAAGATAATACAGCATGTTTTGCTTTTTAGTTCCTAGAAAACAGTTGAGTACTGTCCATCTGTTTCACTAAAATAACCACAAAATGCTTCGTAAATTCCAAAGTAAAAAACGTTTTCTGTAAGTAACAGTTTTAAAGAGTATACCTCTGTACTGTGTCCTGCGGGATTTAACGCTAAAGTTGTGCCCCTTCTCTTCTAAGTACAGTGAGAAAAATACTAAATTTCAGCCAATGCAGTGTGGAGCACAGACTCTGGGGTCAGATTGACCTGGGATTGTGTTCTTACATCAGTAATCAGCCAGCAGTCACATTCCTGACATCAGTCTCCTGACTGAGTGGAGATAATAATGAACTTCTTGGAGAATAAATTGTGAGGCAGCGTTTCAGAATATTTCTTAGCTCTGCAAAGCTGTGTGTGCTGCATTTGTTTATGTTACTGCATATTGTTTAACTCTGTAAAGTGCTTCATTTGTATAATTATGCAAGATGTGTTACTGCTTTTACCTTACCTCCCTATGGCACCTGATTGGTCTACTAAATCCTGAATGGCCGACACCGAGGGAGGAGTTATAGTTGGGACTTCCAGGCAGGGATAACTAGGAAGAGGAATTTAGAATTGGGGGTGGGGGAGAAGATGGCAGGGAGATGCCAGGAACCAGTCAGACAGACAAGGCAGAACCAGGAAAGTAGGACATACAGCATGTAGGAAAGGTAAAAAGCCCCAAGTCCAAATGTAGATAAATAGAAACAAATTAAATTAAGTTAAAAGAGCTAGCGGGACAGGCCTAAGCTAAGGCTGAGCATTCATAACTAATAATAAGTCTCTGTGTCTTTATGTGGGAGTTGGTTACTGGTCCAAAGAAAATTCTAACTACAGGTCCAGTACAGAGGTGTGCCCTTGAAAATAGGTGGATTTTAAACTCAGGGTCAGCCTGAACCACTAAGGCAGCCCTAACTCAAAAACAGTAGTCCATTTTATAAACCTTTTGTTTTGTTTTTAATATTATTAAAATGAACCAATATTTTAAGAACTGTATTTTGTACTTTTTTTGATGATAAATTTTTATGTGAAATTCACATAAATTAGCCGTTTTAAAGTGAACAGTCTGCTAGCATCTAGTATGTTCTCTAGGTCACATCTAGTTTGTTATAAGCACTACATCTATTTACTGTCCTCAGTTTCTTGGCTAAGTCATAGTCTGTACTTAAAATTTTAAGAAATGTAACAATGTTCTTTATTGTAAGTGTACTTGCAGTCTTACCAGGATGTAGTAAGTCTGTCTGGTCTCTCTTCCTCAGGAACAGTTTAAGGGCAGCTGACCCAGTGAGTCCCAAGTAGGACTTCACTGTACTTTTGTTCTGTTTGCCCATGGCTGTTCCACGCATCTCCATTTGTGTATCGTCTTTATTGATTAAATGTTATTCTTGTGTGTGTCTGAGTTCCAGATTTCTCCTGTACTCTTGTTCTATCTTATCTAACAAATATTGACACTTTATTTCATTTGTAGTCACTTTAAATGTATTTTTAAAAATTCTTTTGATATTTTGTTTTCTGTTCTGTGTTTTGTTTTCTGGACTCTTGGGCACTGTTGTGTCTCTGTTTTCTGCATTCTTGTGAATTTTTTTATTAATTACCTTTTATCCTAGAGTATTTTGAGTATATTATTTTTGTATAGCTTCTTTCAGAGTTACCTCTTTCATTATATAAACATCATGTTTCCTTTTATTGATGTCATTTTGCAAAGTCACAGGAAGTGTAGAAACCACTGCTCCATTTAGGCCTTTTTCTTCTCTGTTTATAACACTGTGTTAAGTGTTTGCTATGCATGAATTGCGAACAAATTTCATAGTTTAATTTTTGCTTTCCTTGCTTAAGTAAACTTTCAAAAACTGAAAAGGAGGGCAGTTCATTGTTATCCATTTGGGAGTACTGTCCATAGTTTTACTTGCCTTTTTTTTTTTTTACTTTATATTTTAAATTTTTGAATTCATATATGAGTACTATGTTTACATCATTTCCAGCCTTTCTTTTTCTCTCTCCCCCTCCAACTCATGTGTTCATCCACTCCCTATCAAATTCATAACCTCTTTAATTATTATTTTACACACATACAAAAAAAACCTTTGGAATCCATAATCCATTTAATATTGCTCATATGTGTGTTTAGGGCTGACAGCATGGAATTAGATAATCTATCTAGGGCTTATTACTAGAGAAAACTGATTATAGTGTCTCAGTGTAGGTGGAGACTGCTTGTTCATTTCCTGACTGCCCAGACCCAAAATAATCACACAGAAACTGTATTAATTACACTACTTGACCAATAGCTGAAGCATATTTCTAGCTAGCTCTTACATAATTACTCCACTTCTATTATTTTATATTTTACCACGAGGCTCATGGTTTACCAGTAATGATCCTGTGGACAGGCATCTTTCTCCTTTGGCAGCTACACAGCG
>JAQHUG010000029.1:9248853-9283260 GCA_028555095.1 Dicrostonyx torquatus
TACACCACCATACTGTGTGAAGGGAACACAATCCACCACAGCAGCCAGAATAGCAGGATACAGTTGACATTGGCATCTTTGCTCAGGAAGCAGAGAGGGGACAGAAAGTGGGACCTGGTTGTAGAAACCCTAGGCACCCACTCATTTCTTTTAGCAGGTTCTACATCCTAAACCTTCTAAAACCTTCCAGAACAGTGCCACTAGCTGTTCAAACACATGAGCCTATGGGGGACGTTTCACAGTCCAGTCACAACACATGTAGTCTGTTGTGCGTGTGAAGATTACTTGAGGCAGGGGACAGTCCATTCGAACAGGTAGTGACAGTGGACTTTGGGTACCATTCTGTGCTACACTTTTAACTATTTATTCTTTTGGTCTTGTTTTGCATTGTTTTGGGGTTTTGGTCTTTGTAGACAGGGTTTCTCTGTATGTTTGGAGCCTGTCCTGGAACTAGCTCTTGTAGACCAGGCTGGCTTCGAACTCACAGAGGATCCACCTGCCTCTGCCTCCCAAGTGCTGGGATTAAAGGTGTGCACCACCACCACCTGGCTTTGTTTTGCATCTTTTTATCATGAAGAAGTAGTTCTGAAGTTTTGGTTTTTTAACAACCATTCTTTTCTACAGAGGTTTCTGTCCCACCTGGTCCCGCAGCTGTTCAGTCCCAAAGAAATATATAGAGGCTTATATTAATTATAAACTGGTTGGTCTAGCAGCTCAGGCTTCTTATTAACTCTTACATCTTAAATTAGTCCATAATTCTTGTCTGTTTAGCCACGTTGCTTGACACCTTTATCAGTGAGGCATTCTCACCTTGCTTCCTCTGTGGCTGGATGACAACTGAGCCTCTCTGCTTCCCAGAATTCTCCTGTTCTCATTGCCTCCCCCCTATACTTCTGCCTGGTCACCCTTCCTATTCTTCCTGCCTGACTACTGGCCAATCAGCGTTTTTTATTAAAATAATACAAGTGTTAAATCTTTACAGGGTACAAGGCCATACTCGGTTATGGGAAGGAAAAATGTGTTCTGAACTGAAGATGTTGTAACATAACTAAATTATCCTCTTGAACTCTTGATCTGCCTGTTTTTCTTTTCTGTATGCCTTGGTTCTTTGTTTTCATTGTCTGTTTTTTTTTTTTTTCAGTGGTTTTCTCTCAGTAGTCAAAAGTTAGGTGTTCATAATTGTGCCATGCTATCAAGAACTTAGTTTATTTAGAATCTCTATGAAAAGTGTATAGACATTCATTGGGATATACAGATTTCGGTGTGCATTTTTTAAAATTAGTTTTCTTATAGTAAGGTGTAAAAAAAAAAAAAAAGGTAAAGAACTTAATTTGGCTCTCCTTTTCCTTACAGAAAGGGCAATTGCAAGACATGAAGTCCGGGAAATTGAACAACGACATACAATGGATGGCCCTCGACAAGATGCAGTTTTCGATGAAGAAGATGATATAGTCATAATTTATAACAGAGTTCCCAAGACTGCGAGCACCTCCTTTACCAACATCGCCTATGACTTGTGTGCAAAGAACAGATACCATGTTCTCCACATCAACACTACCAAAAACAACCCAGTAATGTCATTGCAAGATCAGGTAATTATCACATAGGGAACACAAAAATGCTTTCCGGTGGCCCCCCCCAAATCTGGTGTTGTGGGGGACGAAGTGGCTTAAAGGGAGATGAGCCCTGTTATCATTGAATTGTAAGCAGTTTTTGTGGGGAGTGGACAACCCACTTTTTCCCGAATTTACAATCTTCCAAATACTTGATACATTTTCTTCCATATAATCTGTAGTCAAGTATCTGTGAAATAGGTACTGATAAATGGCTACAAGTTTTGGGCACAGTTTTGATATTCTTCCATATGGAATCCCTTGGTTGGTGGTGGGTTTGAGACAAGGTTTTTGGCTGTCCTCAAGCTCACAATGTAGACTAGGCTCACGGAGATCCACATGCCACTGCCTCTCAAGTGCTCCATTACAGGTATGCACCACCATGCCCAGTGCTTGGTTTTTTTTTTTTTTTTTAACTGTTGTTGTTGTTTTTTAACTTGATAAGATGCCTGCAGACTTTATTGTCTCCGTTTACAATGAGGAAGTATTGGCTCGATACTTGTATGCAGTTCTTTACTAGCTTCCTGAATTTCATCTTTGGTAACTCATGTACATATCAGCCACAGATTAGCCTCCTGGAGAACAGACTGTGGCTAGTGTCTTTATCAAAATCTTATCTTTTGATTGTCAGGAGTTTTGGTGATCAAATGGATAGGTACCTTCATAAAATGGTATTTTAAAATACAGGAGATTGTTAAATGAAATCTAGTTTATTCATCTCTTTCAAAAGTAGTTTACACTTTTCCACACACATGCAGTGATGACTATAATTATAAATTTCTCATTGTAAATATTGAAGGTGTTATGTATTTGACCATCATAAAAAGAAACTAAAATCCTAGGTAATCCCAGATACCGTTGAGTAGCTTTAATAGCAGGTATCCATTACAGTCTTTCTGTAGCTAGGGCTTCAGCTGTTGGGAAGCAGCAGAACTCATTTTGTTATGGACGAGCATTTTCCCACTGGTAAGTGCATCTATAACCCTTATACTAAACAGGGAGGAAATAAAACTGATAAGGGTTTTGGCCAGAAAGCTGTTTTTGAAGACTAGTGGTAGATACATATCATCTACCTATCTACTTTTTGGTTGTCTGTAAGAGAATTTATTTTTCATAGAACCAAAAATATATGTCTTTAGCTAAAGCAAATAATTTTCTGTAAATGAAAGGAAACACAAGCTTTCTTACACTGTTGGTTATTTTAAAAAAAAAAAAAAGCTCACAGTACTGTATATCTCAAGGGGCAGCGTACTGTTATTTTTGCATTCTGAATATTGGGTTTGCATTGCTGCATTGCATATCTTACCTTGATTTAAAAGGGGCATGTCAGTAAATAATGTCATTTCCTCAGCAGTATTTTTTATGATTCACTTGTCTGTTCAATTTTTACTTATTTTGTGTCCAACCTTCCAAAGTTTTCTGGCAGCTACCAGGCATCTGGCAGTGACATGCTTGCTTTTTTCCGTCATCAAATGTAAGTGTGGAGACGCTCAGCACACATGACATTTATCAGCACCATGGCTACATTTTCCAGTTGCATCTGGATGGGATCCAGCCTCTGCTTTCCTTGCAGCAGCTTGGTATTTATACGTAAGGAGAGCGCAGAGAAGCTGAAGTGCTGGCCTGAAGCAGTCAGCTTATATAGTGACAGCATGAGAGGTTTGTTTGGTTTTTGTTTGTGTTCTTTGTAGAACACTTTAGGGACGTGGTCTAAAGCATTAAATGACATATCCCAAATGTCA
The DNA here is from genome assembly GCA_028555095.1 of Dicrostonyx torquatus. NCBI lineage: Eukaryota > Metazoa > Chordata > Mammalia > Rodentia > Cricetidae > Dicrostonyx > Dicrostonyx torquatus. The sequence goes on from JAQHUG010000029.1 coordinate 9,252,209, forward strand.
GCCAGAAACTCAAAACCTGGTCCTAATTAGGAGTGGCTTATACAGACGAGTCGTCTGATACAGTATGTGTAATGTTTTCTCATCTCTTGTCTAGAAGCCATTTTCTAAAAACAAACCATGTTCGGGCTCCCTTTCCTTAGCATGGCATGTTTCGAGTGCTTCCCTTACAACCCTGGGAGCTTCATCTGAATGCAAACTTAAGACTATGTTTCTCTGAAATCGGCTTTCAAGTATCCCATCTTCTGTACTATTGCTCTGTTTTAATGTCATATCATAATAGTCAGCAAATTAAGGAGAAATTAAGGGTGGTTTTAGCCCTTTCTAAGCAAATAGCTTCAAATCGATGTCTGACTTTAGTGAGTGTGCTGTTGTACAGACCCTCCATTTAAAGCCCAGTTGACTCATAAAAACGCTGGGGCTGTGATAGGAGACCCTGGTTCTTTGGGTGCTCATGTTTCGAAATGGAGCTTTTCTAATCCAGTCCAGTCCAACCCAATCCAGCTCATCCCACCCAGCCCAGCACTGCACATCATGTATGTACTATACTAGGCACCATGTAAATTCCTTACATGCTTAATTACTTTTCTCTTAGTTTAGAAGTAAAACATGTTTAGTCTGGTACAGAGTTGTTCAATGAGATGACATCAGTGGCCTCCTAGCCATCCTGGGAAGTTACCAGCTTTGTTCTCAAGTGTGTCATTTACCTTACTAAACATGTGATATAAACGAAGATTGTGCCACATTTTTCAGGAGAAATACCAGTGAAATAAAAAGCCGGGGCATGTCTTTCAAAGAGATTTGTATAATTGACTTGAGAACCTAAGACACAGAATCAGAAATTGAGGATGATGGAAACATCAGTGATGATAATCTCACCAAAATGTTTTCTGTGGACATAACTGAAGAAAGCAGACATTCGTGTCTTAGAACATCCCGGGAAGCAACTTTCCTTGTCTTTGCTGACAACCAACTGGACAAGGTGCTGGGGTAGAGGCTCAGACTACAGGAGACTAAGGTGTGGAAAGCAAAGATGTGGGATCTGTATGAGGTTGGACATTTGATTTAAAACAGTAAGGTCCTTGTTCATAAGCAATACACAATGTGGTATTTAAGAATGAAGTGTGGATGTGTGCTGTTCTCAGGTACTTGAGAACAATGAGTATGTCAAACAGAAACAGCATAATGGAAGTTGCAATATATTAACAGTTAAGGATCTAGGTAACCAGTTTGGATGTTGGCTCCATACCTTTTTGCCTTTTCTGTAGTGTATAGTTTGTTGCTTTGGACGGCCTCAAATATGCAGGGATATTCTACCTTAGCCTCCTGTCTGAAATGAAGCAGTTGGGACAATGGAAGAAGAAAGGTTTTTAAAGAGGAGATTGATAGAAAATAAAGCACAAGAAACTAAGTGATTAAAAGCAAGGACTGGAGAGGTGGCTCAGTGGTTAAGAGTGTTGATTGCTCTTCCAGAGGTCCTGATTTTGATTCCCAGCACTCACCTTACCTCCTAGCCATTGGTAACTCCAGTTCCAAGGCATCCAAGTTCCTTCTCTCTGGTTTCGCCTTAAACAATATGCCTATGGCTATACAAGAAATGTTTATTTAAAGTAAATTTAAATAAAATTAAAATAAAATTAAAGTAGGAATTGGTGAATAGTAATTACTTAAGTTAATAGTAGTCTTCATCCCAATAGATAGTAATTACAAAGTTGGAAGCAGGCCAGGGCATTCAAGGATACCCCATTCCTTCAGATAGCGGGAAGGAGCTCTTTTGTGATCACAGGCGATCAGGACGTGAAGTCAAGCCTGTCGCAACGTAGGCCTAGCTACTGTTCATGCGAAGGTGCTTTCTTAGCTCTTTCCTTTAGAATTGGTTCAGGTCCGATTCAACAAGCAAATAAATCATGTACCACTACCTGCACTGCTTGTGTTTTCCCTAAAGGTGCCTTGTGATTACTCGCTAGCCTGGCTCTGCTTGAGTTATAAAACCTGACAGAAGTCATAGTTCAGAATCTGCTCCAGGCTAGCCATAAAAGCATTATTTTCATGTACTGTATCTAACTACCCTTTTCAAACCATCCTTTTTGATAGCATGCTTCAATCAGAGTGTGGAAACTCTGATTTGTATTCTCTCTTCTCCCTCTGCCAGTGTCCAGTGTTTTCAGCCTCCTAAATGCCATTTGATGCTGTTGGGTTTTATTGCCCTTCGCCTGGTACAAAAGGAAGAATCTGTAAAATGTACTGGGTGACTCAGCCAGGCCCTGAGGGCAGCATGCCCTGGTGTGGACCGCTAGAAGAGAACAAATGGGGAGAAGCTGCGTGTGGTGCAGGAGTGAGAGGGCGGAAAATGATCGGTGGGGAGCGGGGACCAGGTGGGTGGAGAAAAAGTGGAGATGGAAGCGGGGAAACATTTGGAAACGAGAGGCTAAATATTAAACATGGCTAAAAGGAAAAGCGGCTTGACAGATACTTTCAAAGGGAAGCCTTCCGAGCTGTCCTTTCCTAATGGCTTACTACAGCATCTCCATGAGAAATCTTTGAGGAAGGTGTTGAAATGACCTGGGTAAAGGACACTGCCCCGTGCTCCAGCTGCATTCCAGAGGAGAAAGTGGGAAGCACCACTTAGCCTTGGTCCTAGTTACAGCGTCTGTTGCTGTGAAGAGATCCTTGGCTGCTGCAGCTCTTACAAGGAAAGCATTTAATAGGGGGATGGTTTAGAGTTTCAGAGGTCCAGTCCATTGCCATCACGGTAGGGAGGATGACAGGTGGGAGGATGGTGGTGAGCGGGCAGACATGGTGCTGGAGAACGCTACATCTTGAGCCAAAAGCAGCAGGAAGTGAACTGCCTCACTGCTTGTGGTTTGGGCATCTATGAGACCTCACAGCCTGCCTCTACAGGGACATACTTCCTCCAACAAGACCACACCTACTCCAGTAAAGCCACACCTCCCATTAGTGCTGCTCCCTTTGAGGGCCATTTTCTTTCAAACCACATTCCTTTCCCAGGCTCCAAAGGCCTGTAGCCATATCATAGTGCAAAAATGCATTCAGTCCAACTTCCAAAGTTCCCGTCGTCTCTAGCGCTCTCATACGTATTTAACAGTCTGGATGCTCTTGTAAGATCAAAATCAAAAAGAAGGTCACATGCTTCCAGTATATAATGATACAGGATATACATTACCATTCCAAAATGTCGGGGAGAGAGCGTAGTGAGAAAACACTGGACTGGGCACACTCCAAACTCTGCATCTCCACGTCTGATGTCAAAGTGCTCTTCAGATTTCCATCCCTTTTCAGCTTTGTTGACTGCAGCACCCTTCATTTTCTTGGGCTGGTTCCACTCCCTGTTAGGAGCTCTCCTCGGTAAATGTCCCACGGCTCTGGCATTTTCGACATCTTGGGTTCTTCAGGGCAAGCCAGGCTTCAGCTTCACAGCTCCTCTGGGCCCCTGTTCAGGAAAAGCTCTGACACATGCCTGGCTTTAGTGGTTTTCCATAGCTGCAAAGGCAGACTCCATAGCCCCTTTCTTCTATCCTCAATGTCAGAACCACGTGGCCAAAGATAACCAAGTTCTGCTGATTGCTGGGGCTGGAACATGAGCCCTTGTTCAGTTGCATCCTCACTAGCTTTCTGTTTTCGATGGTTGCCTTCCGTGTCTAGGCTTAGCTATTCTCAAACTCTGTAGACCTGGCTGTCCTGAACTCAGAGATCTGCCTGCCTCTGCCTTCTGAGTGCAGAAGACTTTTATTTGTTCCGGCAGTAAAGGCCTGCAGCACTACACCTGGCTCTTAAATCTTTTCTTAAATTCCTTTTTACATGTTGGAAGCTTAGCTGATGGGATCTTGCCCTGAGGTCACCACTCCCTTTATTACATTTCTTAATCTGTTTATCTCCTTGAGCAGAGAATTTAGCTCCATTTGACTTCCTGGTGCTCCTTTTCTCCTCAGATTTTACATTTCATATTTTACCTTCCTCAGCTTGCTCCTTTTCATTCTAAGTCTTCATTTGAGTCACCACTGATAACCAGATTTCCTCTGCCAACAGAATTAATCCAAATCTCTTCACTTTAGCCCCAGGCAGACTCCTGCCAAGGGCAAAAGGCAGCCACTTTCTTCATCAAAATATCACAAGAACATTCTTTAGGCAACATACTGAAATTCTTCTCATTTGAAACCCCTTGAGCCAGGCCTCACCCCCTACACACACACCGTTCAAGTCAGTCTAAGATAATGTGGTTTTCAGTGTTCCTTTAAAAGTAAAGACTGCAAGATTCCCTTGTTCTTTTCCACCCCTAAAACTCTGATTCAATCCTGAACTTATAGCATAATATTCATGCCTTTTCACCGCCCCTGCCTGTAACCTACGCTTCCTCAGTCCAGCTGGAAGTACTTTAACCTGAACTGTGTGTGAAACGCTTGCTTCTGTTGGACTTCAGCCCTCACCGGAGAGGTAGGGGTCACAGAGAATGAGTACAAAGTAGGCAGGGTTCACTGCTTCTGCCCCCTCTTTGCTTTATGTCCTGTAGTAGCTGGTGTGATTACCAAAACACCTGCTGGGTTTCAGGGCGCTGTTTTGCAGTGTGAGAACAACCTTGCCCAAGAGTTTCTGTAGCTCTCAGGCCTTCTTTGCTAGCCTCACATTAACAAAGTTAAGAGCTGGTTCCTAAGCCCATCCCTTCTGAAAGGCTGTTCTTCACTGTGGTCAGGATGAGCAACAGCACCTCCTGAAGGTTTATTAGAAATGCAGAATTCCAGACACTACTTCAGAACTGCTGCGTCAGGATCTATCTCCACAGCAATTCCGGTGGTTTGGTTTGCATTTGCCACCTAACCCAACCTCCCGAGATTCCCCGTGTTAAAGAACACAGGTGGGACCTGTCATTTATCCTCAGAAGGCCTCAGGAATGTCTGGGGGTAAGAGAGGATGCTTGGAGTGTACGTCTGACTCGTGTTTCTGTGAGTCTCTTAGCACATTCTACTCCATATTTGTGTGCTCTGGTTTTCCCTGACATCTGCTTTCTCCAGCAGCATTTCCTTAGAATTTCATCTACCACCTTTGTCATTCCCTCCTAAACCACCACGTTCACATTAAATCTCAGCTTTTGAAAAACATCTGAGTTTCTGAGCATGTCTTACACTGTGAAAAATTACCTCTTCCTTCTTCTTCTTCCTCCTCTTTTTTTTTTAAATGAGTGTATTATAACTGTTTTGTCTGCATGTATATTTGTGCACCATGTGCATGGCTGGTGACTGTAGAGCCTAGGAGAGAGCATCAGATCCCTTGGAACTGGAAGTACAGGTGGTTGTGAGCTGCCATGTGGATGCTGAGAATCCAGCCAGGTTCCTCTTCTCTGGAAGAATAGCCAGTACTCTTAACCACTGAGCCATCTCTCCAGTCCCTCTTTATTTTTGGTAGAAATACTTGATTTACGTAGGACCCAACATAATTAGTATTACAAACACATTTCGTGCTGGGCATGATTTTGGATTATCTAATACTTTATTTTTCACTTGCCATTTTATATTTTTATTCTACTTGGTGCTTAATTTAAAGAGTGAATAGGAAAGAGCACAAGACCCTCATACACATACACGTATGTATATGGCTCTTCATGTTGCTAACATTTGCCTCAGTGTATCAGTTAATGTGTCCCCTTAAGCCTAAACTGTCCCAGGACTTTGTTTTATCCCTTGGGCATTTTCTGACTTGTAAGCTGCACCTGTCGTGTTCCTTCCTTCCTTCCCATCAGGCCAGGATCCTGTGGAAAGCATTCATCCTCACTCACTGTGGTAATGACAGAAGCCCAAGAGCAGATGCTATAGGATAGACCCATGTAAGTCAGGTCTGATGTAGATGAAAGGCAGACACGGTGTCAGCAGTGCGGACTCTGATCTCCTGGGACTGGTGTCGCAGAAGTGGTGAGCAGTGGCCTTGACATGTGTACCTCATCTCCAGAAGGGAGTCCTGGCCAGTTCCGGCTTGTTGTGCAGACTAACTACCTTTGAGAGATAATGGAGCTGCTGGCACTCAAACTCTTTAACCAGCTGTCTTCTCAATTCTTTAAAAATAATTAATGTGCATTTATAGAATTTTGTGTTAACTTTTTGTGTACTTCCAAGTCTAGTAAATTAAGAAGTATTCAGGAACTGGGGGAGTTGCTCAGCAGTTAAGAGTGTATATTGCTCTTGCACAGGCCCTGAGTTCAGTTCCCAGTACCCACCTCTGGCAGCTCACAACAGTCCATAGCACCAGCTCCAAGAGATCCTCTCATGGATTCGGTGGTCACCTGCTGCCACGCTCACATTGCACAGACACATGAAGTGACATGTATACATATATCATTTTTAAAGTTAAAAGGACATTTTAGATATTTGGATATGTTAAATGTTTTAATTTGAACTAGTTTATAAGTCCAATCTTTAAAATCTGCTTATCATCATCATCTTTAATCATTTTGGTAGTCATATTTTAATTTGTTGACGCATAAATAGAAATAAATAAATAGAAATGTCGTTTTTATAATTGCTTTTTGAATAATGTATCAAAAAAGAAAACATTTAATATATAGAATGAGCAGGATATGGTAAAACACAACTAAAACCCTTTGGACGGTGGTAGCAGAAGTTTCAAAAATTCAAAGTCATTCTTGGATACATGATGAGCTTTGGGCTCACCTTGGTTTCATGAGACCCCCCTTTTTTAATTTACACACCACACACACTACACACACTACACACACCACACACACTACACACACTGAATTTCTTACATTGAAATGTTGCTTGCAAACTTCAGTGTATGTTGTTGATGGGTATTGTTGATACTTTTATGTCAACTTGACATAGCGTAGGCTCATTGGGAACAATACCCCCATGGCTGGCCTACAGTCAAGTCTGTGTAGGCATTTACTTGATTCATGATGATGTGTGCAGGCCTACCTCATTGTGGGCAGCACCATACCTGGGCAGGTGGTCCTAGGGTGGCTAAGAAAGCAAACTGAGCAAGTCAGAAGGAACAAGTCAGTAATCATGACTTCTTGGCCTCTGCATCAGTTCCTGCTGTGCTAAGTTCCTGCACTCACTTCCTTTGATGATGGACTGTAATGTGGAAATGTCTGTGAAATAGACCCTTTCCTCCCTAAGTTGTTTATGGTCGTGCTGTTTTATATCACAGCAGTAGAAACCCTAATTAAGACAGCCAGGGTTCTCTAGAGGAGCAGAATCAGCAGAATGAACACACACAACACATTTATATTATGTATATGCATGTATAGTAAAAGTGAATTGTGTTGGGGGGGTCGTTGGTTAGGAGTGCTTACTCCTCTTCAGAAAATCTGTGTTTGGTTCCCAGCACGCGGATGGGCCAGGTCATATCACCTATAACTGTAGCTCCATGAGACCCAACACCCTCTTACGGCTTCTGCACACATGTGCACAGAAACACAGGCACATTCAACCATATAAACTATCAAAGAGAGCAAGTATTAGATTGTCTCATGTGATGCTGCTCAAGTCGTTCAACAATGGCTGTCTGGAGTAGCCAGCCCTGTAGCTGTTCAGTCCACGAGTCCCAGCTTGGCCCTGAGGGCCTAGAGCAATTCATCTTCAGTCCCTATTCGAAGCCTGAAGACTCTGGTTCTGACATCTGCTAAAGGATGCAGCAGCTACAGTAGCTACAGGCAGCTACGGGGTAAATGAATTAACTTGAGGTACAAAGGCAGAGAGGCAAATACAGCCTTCTCCCCATCCTCCTCCCATCTGGGTGCCACCCAAGGGTGCTGCCTACATCTAGTGTGGATCTTCCCACTGCAGATAAGCTGGCCAAGAGAATCCCTTACAGCTGTGCCCATTAGTTGATTCCAGTTTAGTCAAGTTGGCATCCGTGATTTACCCCTGCACCATCCTACCACCCTGTGTAAATGCACTCCACTGTCCACACTGATTTCACTAACTGCCTTTACTTCAAACGTGTCTTCCAGCTCTGTAATTGTCAAAATTCTGGAACTCGATCCTGCTCCTGAGTGGGAGGTGTTTTGCTGCTCTCAGATACCATTTTCTTTACGTTGCAGTGAGGTAATGAGTATGTCCTCCTCTTTTAGGTACGCTTTGTAAAGAATATAACCACCTGGAACGAGATGAAACCTGGGTTTTATCATGGACACATTTCTTATTTGGATTTTGCAAAGTAAGTAGCATCCAAAATGATGTACTAAAGAATGCTTTATATGTCATCAGCATAAAACCGAATAACTTTATTAAAGTGTTAGGATTTTGGTTTTAAAAAAAGAATATATTGACACACCTCTTTTAGACCTGTAATTTAAATATTCCTTTCAGTGCTTTACTGCCCTCTAGTGTTCATAAATTGACACTTCTCATGCTAATTAAGGAATTCATGTTCTGTTAAGTTAGGGGATATGGAACAGTTTCTCATATACAACTGAAGCCGACTGACTACTCTGGGAGCACCCAGGTTCTAGCCTAGTCAGTCACCACAGCTCTCCAGGTCACTGACCGAGAAAACAAAGAAACTCTCACTCAGTTTTGGTACCTCACTGTGCTTTCCCTTCAGCTGCTGTAGGGGGAGACTTCTTAAAAATTAAGAATTTTATTGTATGTTTGAATGTGATTGTGTAAGTCATGGTAATTTTCTCTTAATTCTCTTAATAGAAAAGCTCAAAAGACTATAGACTACAAACAGTGCTCAAGCATTTCGTGCCCCCCTTGAGAGCCTTTGCATCATTAAGGACTAATCAGAAAACTGGTTAAAAGGAATAGTCTAAATACAGCATCCGTCTGAATGGTCTCAGTGGGACACGTGGTGCTACTCCAGACCTCATGTCAAACGCCCCGCCCATAGGACTCTGTTAGCTTCAGGATCGTCAGGGAATGGCTTCTCACTTGAGGCAGGCTCCTGCTTTTTAAACTAGAGCTTGTCTCTTGCAGGAATATGTTTATCAACTGTCAACTTTAAGCCATTCTGTGTAAATTTTAAAACAAAAGGAATATCTCACTCTCCTTTTTTTAAGGCTGAGAAGGAAAAAGAACAGAAAGGTGTGTCCCTCGGTGAGATAATAGAATCTTAACTTCTCTGGAAATTATATAATTAAAGAATTGCCCAAATATTACATACATAAAGTGATATATTCCGACTCCCCTCATAATTCCTAAGATCCTTCAATAAAATTGTAACTTTCAAGTTAAATTCATACTTTTCTATAAATAATTCATGTTGCAATATTGAAAGCATTTTATAGGCAGCTTTAAAATAAAATAAAATTTTTCTCTGCAGAGGCACTGAACCAGTTTCATAAACTTTATTCGTATGTATATTTCCCCTGAAGGCTGCATTATCCTTCAATGAGTGTTTGTTACCCTTTCACCTAAATGATTTGTTTTTTTTCTCTACATGGCCTGGTTTCTAATACTGTAGGTTTTCATTATTAAAATTATATATTGAGTATTTTTGCTTTGGGCACAGTCTTGTATGTAGAGCAAAGCTCTGGTTTGCTGAAATACTTGAACTTGAAGTATATAAGGCTTTTTAAAGGATAGTCATATTAAACATTGACAGCAACGCTGGGTTTGAATATTTTTGTATTGACTTATGTTGTTGGAAAAAGTAATATATTGTGAAAATTTTAATAAACTAACAACATTTTAAACATATAGCTAAACAGTCAATTAGAGAAAACTGTTTGATGTATCTTAATGTATATAGTCAAGAAATTCTATAGATGTGGTTATACCTTAGCTTGATAGTCATAGGCTCTGTGACTAAGGAGGGAAGAAAGAAACATCACTTGCCAATTTTAATACTTTATTCTTCAAAACACTGAGCTGAGAATGCTGGCAAATGCTGTAGTTTTAGTTACCTGGGAGCTGGTACAGGAGGATTGTATGTTTGAACATACAACAGACAACTTAGCGAGATCCCGTCTCACATTTTAAAATGAGTCTAGGAAGATGACCCTGTAGGTAAAATTGTGATGACCCAAGTTTGAATCCCTAGAGCTTTGGAGAAAACAGGTTTGTAGCACAAGTGCTCATATTGGGGGGGGAGGGCAGTGGAGTCCCTGGAAACCCAGCAGCCAGCTAGCCTGCTGGCGGCAGCAGGAAAACCCTGGCTCAAAGGAGATGGAAAGGAGGATTGACATGCGTGTTTGTCCTCTGACAACCACCACACATATGACACATGCACCCATGTTCACACACACTGCTCATTTTACAGAACAAACAAATGGATAATTCTCAATGTTTAAAAACAAATTTATTATGTGGTGCTGTAGAAGAATGTCATCTAGTTATGGTGGGAGCCCTGGGTTCATTCAGTCCCTGTTAACCACAACAACAAAGGCACCATGGGGGTGGAGAGATGGTTTAAGCCAGTGGACCTCAACCTTCCTAATGCTGCAACCCTTTAATACATTTCCTCATGTTGTGGTGACCCCCAACCACACAATTATTTTTGTTGGTACTTCATAACTGTAATCTTGCCACCGTTATGAATTGTAATGTAAATATCTGTTTTCCAATGGTCTTAGGTAACTCCTGTGATAGGCTCACTCAACCCTCCCAAAGGGGTCACGACCTACAGGTTGAAAACAGCTGGTTAAGTGGTTCAGAGTACCAACTGCTCTTCCAGAGAACCTGGATTTGGCTTCCAGCATCCATATGGTGGCTCATGACCATCACTCCGGTTCCAAGGGATTTGATTCACAGGCATGGTGCACATATATCCTTTCAGGAAAAACACATAAAATAATAAGGTCTCAAAATAGGATAAAGATGCAAAAACAGGCTCCTATGTTCTTAGCTGGAATCATCCTCTGCTTGGTGGAGTTCCATAAGTTATTTGCTGTTAGAGGAATAATGGTCAATTCATGGTGGAAATGTATTTAGTTTTTCAGTTTATTTACCAGATTATAAAAGATTGACGCATAATTGAGTTTTCTGAGAACCCAGGAAAAAAGGGGGGAAATAGGTGAAAAATCCTTTCCAGTTTGGACTGACCCGCAAGGAGTGCACCTATATCTAAAAACCTCTCAAGTCGAGTCCTGGCTTTGTAATTTTTCTGCAGTTTTAGGCTAGAAAAAGGAAATGTTTCTTATCTAGCAGTTGATTTCTTGTTCTATTTTCCACCCTTTGTCTTAACCCCTTTTGATTTTTAAGTACCTCGTCCTACTTTTCCTGTAAGTGCTCAGTTGCTGTTTGTTTTCTTAATGAGGAACAGTTTTCAAATAGTTTAGATATGACAAATTAATGCCATTGACTTCAATAGTTTCTATTTTAAAATTATATATGTTGGACATTTTCAAGATGCCAGCGTGAAAATATCATTGAATTAGTTACAGTTCTTGACTAGTTCATTGACATCCCCTTTCTTTCTAGAGAGTGAAAAGTTTGTTTCCTGAAAACTGAAAATACTCATAACCATTCTATTTAAATGTATGTTGTTCATTTATCAGTAGCATTTATTGACTGGGAGTCATCCTAACAGATGAATGTCTTTGATGCCACAGTGTCATCAGTGAGATCAACAGATGCCAACAGGTCATTCACTTCTTTGGAACTAAACCAAGGCAATCTGCCACTATATGAACCATTTATGGCTAGGAGTCAGTCCCACATAAATATTTACGACGAGACTTATGCAGACCTAATGGTTGGTGTAGTTGACACGTTCTTTGGGTTGCCACCTGGCTCCCAAATAAAGACACAGAGACTTATTAATTATGAATATTTGGCCTTAGCTTAGGCTTGTCCCACTAGCTCTTTTAACTTAACCTGTTTCTGTTCATCTATGTTTTGCCTTGGGACCTTTTACCTTTCTTTCGTTCTGTATGTCCTGCTTTCCTGTTCCTCTGTGTCTGTCTGTCTGGCACTTGTCTCCTTTTCTTTCTCCTTGAACCTAAATTCTTCTTTCTACTTCTTCTCCCTGCCCACAGGTCCCACCTATAACTCCTCCCTCACCATTGGTTCAGCTTTTTTTTTTATTATTTAAATTCTGCCTGGCTTATTATCACTAGCCTCTTCTTGGCTAGCCCTCACATCATAAACTAACCCATTCCTAATAATCTGTGTGTCACCACGAGGTGGTGACTTACCAGAAAAGTCTAACCTGCATCCATCTCCAGTGGGGGCGTCATGGCGTCTGGCACACTTCCTTTCTTCCCCTGAACTCTGTTCTGTCTATTCCACCCACCTAAGGGCTGTGTCCTCTCCTATAGGCCAGGCAGTCCTTTATTCAACCAATGAGAGTAACCCAAATACAGAACCGTCCTACACCATTTCCCTTTTTTCTGTTTAAACAAAAAAGAGAAGCTTTCATTTTAACATAGTAAAATTACATATAACAAAACAGTTATCAAGTAAGAATTACAGTTATAATATTTATATCTATTTTTGGTTCAGCTTTTTATTAGACAAGTCAGGTGACTTAAGGAGACAGGGTAAAACAGCAACACATCTTTACATAATCAAACAAATGTTAAATATTATGCAACATACTTGCATAGTTGAACAAACATTCTGCAGCAGGCTGGCAAGTTTGCTCAGCAGGTAAAGGCACATCACCACCAAGACTGATGACCTGAGTTTGACCCCTGGGAACTAACTACACACATGATAAAGGAGAGAAGCTTCTCCTGCAAACTGTTCTCTGGCCTAAGCACCAGGCACAGGGCACATGCACACACACAACAACAATAATAATGTTTTTTTAAGTTGGTGCTTAAATAAAGATGGGAACTATGTTACAGAAGTCTCATAGTATTTCCCAAAGACTGTCACCCCTCTTCACAGTTTCTTCATCCCTCTTTTAGACTTTGACCAGTAGACTAGGTTCCTCACAAATGCCTGGCATATGCCCATGCTCTTCGGGCAGTCCTCGGTTGTTCTACCCAGGCTATGTGAATGTAGTTGTAAAGAAGTAGTTCTAGTGTTCGTTCCTTTTGTGCACCACATATGCTGCCGTGGTGTAGATTTCTAAAGTATCCGTTAACAAGCCTGCTGGTGGGTAGCTTGCTGTAGACATGAGCGGCCTGCTGGTGGGTAGCTAGCTGTAGACATAAGCGTGCTCCAAATACCCATCTGCAGACACCACCAAGTAAACGCCTCTTCACCAGTCAGTGGTTTATTCTCCTTGAGTAGTAGGTTTTCTGTCCTCCCACCCATGTCTTCCTAAGGAACAACCCATGAAAAAGTCTTCAACTACTGAACTTGGTTTTCTCCCAGTATAAGTTATGAGGTTGGCAAAGTTAAACCAACAGACCTTGTTAGCTTTGTTTCTTTCCCAGCTGTGGACTGTGGCCCAGGTGCCGTTTTTATCATGCCCGTTTTCTGTTCTGCTCCCCTGCTTCCAGCCCTTTATGCCTATAGAGCCCTTCTGCAGTTACAAGTAATAATTCATTTCTATTTTCAGAATGACCCCACAGATTATCTCATTAAAATCGTGCTTCTCACATAATGAGTGCCACCCAAAGTGTCCCCAGACAGCTGTATGCTAGGTGCCAGCAAAGGTTTGTACAGTGGCATACTCTGTTTGCTGCCCTCCTGGTCCATGTGTCCAAGACTAGGGAGACAGGGGAAAGTGCAGACATTCTGAGAGGTTCCGGGAAGCACTGAGGGCCTGGCTCACAGTGGGGCAGCAGCTGATGGAAAGTATGGTAGTTTCACGGGTAACCCCCAGTCTAAGGGATGCTGTCAGTGCCATGCATTTTCCCCTCCTTGTAGCTTCTATGGCATGTCTCTTTAAGCTGAAATGGAGTGTGTGCTTCACCAATGCCTTCCTGCTGAGTGCTCTCTCATAGAGAGCACTGTGAGTGGTTAGTGCCCGCAGTCTGTCCACCCTAATTAATACCTAGTGCCTCTGTGCTTTCTGGGCCCTTGGCTCTGGTGATGAAGTTCCAGACAGAAGGAAAGCAGCTGCAGCCTCTTTGTAGCCTCTACTGAGTCCTTTCATCAGGTGCTTGCTGTGTTTGCAACATCGCATTTTCCTCTTTAAACCTTGCTGATTTATGGATCCTCAGAAGACTCATACAGCGGGGGATTACTAAGACAAGCTCAGAGTTGATTTTACCTGAGCCTAATAGCATGTGGGTACCGCAGGTGTCAGATGAAAGCACATAGCTTTGTATGCAGTGGGTGTTGGGGACACAAGAGTGTGTCACATCTCTTCATCCCGAAACAGCCACTAGCCTTTGAAAGATGACTCATTGCGCTTCTCTACCGAAACCCTCCAGTGACCCTCGCATGTGTCTCCTAGAAATGGGTGATTAGCCTCATCTGCAGGGCCACGTGCTTGACTCCCCGAAGCCTATGGCCTCTCTGCTCCCATCTTCCTTCACTCTCCTTCATGCTGCAGCCTTCTTCCTGTGTCTGCAACATTGACACTAGAATCTTCAAGACCTTCAGCCTCTGAGATTCCCTCTTCCAGAGTGCTTTCCCCCACATATCTGGATGTGTCCCTTTTGTATGTAACATCAGTGGTGACTTGGTGGGACATGGTTTTGACCTGTGTGTCTGTCACCTGCCCTGGCATCCTTTCATTTTCCTGAAGTACTAGTCTCTGCACTTTACCATCTGAGCTCACCGACACTACTGTTCTCTGCCTCCCAGTAAAATGTTAGCTCGAGAAGAACAAGGTTTCCTCTTTTCTTTTCTTCTGTCCCCCCCCCCCGCCACACACACAATTATGGAGGGAGGTGTTGGAGGAAATAAAAACAAGACTAACATCGTAGATCAGGATGACTGGTGTGGTTTTTGAGGTGTGGTGCAAAGGCAGGCCTGACTGTAACTGGAAGCTTCTGCCTTGAGTAGAATTGAAGAAAACAATAAATAAGGTGACACCTAAGCTATAAAAGAACCAACATAAGATAACCAAGGCGGTTGGATGAGATTGTCGCCATTGTTACTTTTGAGGTGCATCCTGGGGCCCTGAACATGCTATTCAAGCTGCACCTCAAATCCCAGAAGCTTAGTTTTGATTTCAGCCATCAGTGAAGTTTATTTCAGGTTCTGAAGAGCTGGCGAGCTAGCAAACGGTGTGCTAGGAGAACCAGTTAGGAACTGGTATTTGAGGTAGACCAATTAGACACAAGAAAACCGACTAGAGCATTACTGTCAGTTGTTGGGAAAGAAGATGAGCTGGATACTGGAGAGGTCAGTTCCCCTCCGCCATTCCACAGGGTAAGACTGTTGCCTGGCAATGTGTCCCAAGGTGTGTGTCTCATAGACTGTTTGTCTAGTTCTAGGTAGACTCTAAATGTAGTGTCAATGTCGCTATTTCAGCTAATCAATGTGTGTTGCCCTGTGTGTCCTGCAGAGGCTATGAGATAGAGCAGATGGAATACAGTTTTCTTAAGGCTGGGGCAGGTACCCTGGTAATCTGGGTATAGTGCATGTAGCTTCAGGCATAGCATCCCTGCCATTTCCACAGATGACACGGTGATAGGCCTGTATGGATGAGGCCCAGCAAACGTGTGGCTGGCACTCGTGACTTCTTAACGCTGCATAGGGTTGGTGTTTTCAAGGTGTGCCCAGTAACGGGCTGGGACATGTGTCCGTGTCTGAGTGCCACACTGATCAGCTCCAAGGGTCACAATGGCCAGTTCGTGCCTCTAGGATCTGATCTCAGGGCCTCACTGTGCAGTCCTCTAAACATAGGCTGTGTGGCTGCTTAAACTCCTCAGGAAGCAGAGCCGTCATAGACAGGGCCTGCAAGAGCCACACCTCCAGGGCCCTCAGGACGGATTGCCTCCTTACTCCTTGAGGGCATAGGTGGGTATTCTCCATCATTTCTTGAATTGTTTCATGTTTACTTTTTGGGATCCTAGATAGGAAATATTCTCCAGTTTTCACATACTCAATTTCATTTTAATTAATTCATTTTATTACTTTCACATATCATCAGTACTTCAGACTTCTGTATATAATCTCAGGACATGCCTGAACTAATGAAAATGCTGACCTCATCACTGGAATTCTGCTGTTTCAGATTCGGTGTGAAGAAGAAGCCCATTTATATAAATGTCATCAGGGACCCTATTGAGAGGCTAGTTTCCTACTATTACTTTCTGAGGTTTGGCGATGATTACAGACCAGGATTAAGGAGACGGAAACAAGGAGACAAAAAGGTAATGTACTTGCTGTTGCCATAAGCGTCCTCCTTGTCCAGTGTTGGCATTTTGCAGGGAGCTCAGGACTGCAGAGAAGCATGGTGAAGTGTAACATGCATAATTCTGTGACTGAACTGTCTCAACATACATGATGTTTTATTACAGCCCTGCTGTATTAGTTTCTGCTCTTGCCACTGCGTCAAAATCCATGGTTTATTTCAGTGCATGGTTTGAAGCTGCTAGTAAGGGCGGGAGGCTTGGTAGCGGGAGGGAGAGGCAGCTGTACTCGGCACGCATGCGAGCACACACACATATTCAGTTATACGTCTCTGGAAATGCCTCCCACAAACAAAGTCCAACTTTGTCTCCAAGGTGACTCTAAGTTAAGTTGACAATCAATATTAACCATTCTACTTACTGACAATTTTCTAGGGGATCATTGTCAATAAATCTATTTTTGTATATATTTTGTTTCTTCGTCTTAATGATGGTGTCTTAGGGTTTCTGTGAAGAGACACCATGACCACAACAAATCTTATAAAGAAAAACGTTTAATTGGAAAGGCACCTTACAGTTTCAGAGGTTCAGTCCATTATATGATGGGGAGCATGGCGGCGTGCAGTCAGGCATGGTGCTGCAAGTGATAATGCACATGCCCGTAGAAGTCATTATTGCTTCATACTTTCTGCACATGTGTTGTCCCTCATGCTTAGAGTGCTTTTTCTTCTCTTTATAAAGCTCTTTTTTTTTACAATAAAGATCAAACTTTGTCATTACCTCTGCCATGGATTTGTCTCTGATGTTCTCAAACTGAGTTAGTCATATTCTTTTCGAGGTTCCCAGGTCTAGAGAGATGGCTCAGTGGTTAAAAACACTTATGGAAGGCCCCAGTTTGGTTCCCAGAAACTATGCTATGCAGTTTACAACTGTCTATAACTTCAACTCCAGGGGATCAGATGCCTTCTCTTGGCCTCAGCAAACATGTACAAGTGTGTGCAATGTGCATGTGTGGGTTAGTGCACACACCCGAGTGCATAAGCACACATGTATATACACACATCTTAAAGAAAATTAAGGACCCCAGAGAACTTCTGTTTATGTAGCCATTTGTTAATATTTACCAATATAAGTAAGTGTCATAGTTTACTTAGAAAATTTTATCTTTTTTATTTTCCCGTTTATTTTGGGGAGCGGTGCACATGCCAGAGGACAGCTGTGGGAGTTGATTCTCTCCTTTCACTGTATGGGTTTCAGGGATTAAAATTTGGTCCTCAGTCTAGGGAGAAGCACTTTCACCTGCTGAGCCATCTCACTAGCCAGAGAATGTCTTTAAATGTTCATTTTAGGAAACTGTCTCATGTTAACTAAGAATATTTTTGTTTAAATAATCATCTTTCCAAAAAAAAAAAACGCCCGAGAGAGTGGCATCATTTTACATTTCAGAAAATCTTCCAATATCTAATTTAATAAAGATAGCCTGATTTT
The DNA here is from genome assembly GCA_028555095.1 of Dicrostonyx torquatus. Taxonomy (NCBI): domain Eukaryota; kingdom Metazoa; phylum Chordata; class Mammalia; order Rodentia; family Cricetidae; genus Dicrostonyx; species Dicrostonyx torquatus. The sequence goes on from JAQHUG010000029.1 coordinate 9,269,811, forward strand.
CATATTTTTTTAATTCAATCCAATCAGTTGCACTTTTTCCCCCCCTTTGGATAAAGTCTATAAAGAAATCCAGCTATATGCAAATATGTATTTGGAAAAGAAAATTTTAATAGCCTTTCCCCCAAATTGAGGCTATTTTTAATATGACACTTAATTTGGCAAGTGGAAGGTCCAAGTGTCGGATGTGGAGCCACAGTGACCATTTCACAGTTAAAAACCATTGACATGTTTGATGCTGTATATGGAATTAGCCTTTAGTCAGGAAGTTTCCAGACATCTTGCATTGTTTCATACAGTTACATTGAGCTCCCAAGGGTTAATGCATTTTGATCATACAGTATCGAAAATTCATATTTATTAACCCAGCTACAGACATCTTCCAGACCTCAGATAAAGAGCTCACGCTGTCTCCAAGCATGACTGATGCTGCCCAGGACCAGAGTGGCTTTTCGGCAAGGACACTCAGTTATTTCCTTTCAAGTGGCACAGTTGACTTGTTCTGAGGAAATATCACCAAGTACAGGAGTACAGCCCTGCAGACAAAAGAGCATGTCGTTGCTGAGTAGAGCCATTCCTTGGGCCACCTTCCCCCACTGGGAAAGAGGAAGGAAAAGCAAGCTGTTTTCTTCTGAGCAAGTGACCCAAAAGTTGCCCACATTCCTTCTGCCTTCAGTCCATTAGCAAGCCCATGATGAAATGGCCACGCTGACCCTGCAAGAGATGCTGACAGTTTGACCTATGGAGGATTTGGTTGGGGAGGTAACTTCAGTCTGCCTGAGTCCGATAGCAGATTTAAAGTTACTGCCTAAAAACAGATCTGAAGATCTTCTAAATTTTCTTTGCCTGAAAGACTAAAATACTTGAAGAACACAGGAACCAGGAGGTTGCTAATTAAAGAATTGAGTTAAAATAGCCATCCGGTATGATTATTCAGTTTTAATTCAAATAGTATGCATGAAATCCCCAGAGTTGTCTACATATAGTCCACATTGTATACATAGTAAATTATGGAAACTTTTAATATTGCAGTCTCCTACCATGCTGCTTTCTTATACTTAAGCCAATCTGTTTAATGTCTTTGAATTTCACACACACAATCATGTGCACACACTGAATACTAGTGGAGATGTTGACCTTATTTAGTAACTTCTGGCTTGCACTGTAGCCTGGTAGAGGCCTGAAGAAGCAGAGTCCTCTCCTGAGCTGTAGGGAACATGCCGGGTGCTGGGCCTGTTAGAAATAGGCTTGAGATGAGAAACTTCCTGACCTGTTGCACTTAGAGCCACAGTCTTCATGAAAATTGGGGTCTAATAGAGATAAGTGGAGAAATACGTGTGCTTGCTGCCCACCCTGTTTGGTAAAGCCACTTTTTAAAAGTAAGCTTTGGTCAGGAAATCTAACTCAGAATGTCTTGGTCTCTGTCGTGTTGCTGTAACAAAATGCCCTGATGAAAGTGACTTAAGGGGAAAGGGTTTACTTGACTCACTGTTCTAGACCAGACCCATAAGCTCAGGGGAGTCAAGGTAGCAGGGACTGGAAGCAGCCACTCTGTCTTTAGTCAGCTGCAGCGAATAATTAATGCACTCATCCTTGTTTTCAGCTCACTTTGTCTATTTTCAGTAAGTAATATTTCCCCCTTTACGTTTCCTCCTTTGTACCTGTTCCCCTCCCTTTCAGTACAGTCAGCAAGTCTTCTTACCTCAGTTATGTAGCAGAGAGAGTCCCTCATAAGAATAGTTACAGGCCAACCTAATTTAGACCCTTTAATCCCAACACTTGGGAGGCAGGAGCTGGAAGATCTCTGTGAATTCAAGGCAGCCTGATCTACACAGTGAGATCCTATCTTAAAAAAAAAATTTCTCACCCTCTTTCTTAGTTAGGGTTTCTATTGCTGTGAAGAGATACCATGATCATGGCAACTCTTATAAGGGAAAATATTTAATTGGGGCTCACTTAGAGTTTCAGACATTTAGTTCATTATTGTCAAGGTGGGAAGCATGACAGCATGCAGGCAGACATAGTGTTGGAGAAGGATCTGAGGGTTCTACATCCTGATCAGCAGGCAGCAGGCAGTGAACTGGCTGGTGCTTCTGAGACCACAATGCCCACGTCCACAATGACACACTTCCTCCAGCATGGTCACATCTTCTCCAACAAAGCCATATGTCCTAATAGTGCCCTATGGACCAAGCATTCAAACACATGAGTATGGAGGCCATATCTATTCAAACCAACACATTCTGTTCCTTGGCCCTCATAGGCTTGTAGCCATTGACATAATGCAAAATGCATTTAGTTCACCTTCAAAAATCTCCATAGTCTATAACAGTCTCAGACTTATTTGAAAGTTTAAAGTCTCCTGTGAGACTCATGCACGTTCTTAACTATAATCCCCTATAAAATCAAAATCAAAGCAGATCACATATTTCCAACATATAATGGCACAGGATGTACATTACCATTCCAAAATGGAGGAAAGGGAGGATAGTGAGGAAATGCTGGACCAAAGCAAGATAGAAAACTCCAGACTCTGTATCTCCATGTCGAATGTCAAAATGTTCCTCAGATCTCAACTCCTTTCAGCTTTGTTAACTGCAGCACACTTCCTGGGCTGGGACGACTCCTTGTCAGCAGCTCTCCTTAGCAGGTGTCCCATGGCTCTGGCATCTCCAAGGCAGTCCAGGCTTCAGCTTCACACAGGGGCATTTGTAGACCTCCGTGAAGGGACACCCTTGACACATGCCTGGCCTCAGCAGCTTTTCTTTCTTCTGTCTTCAGCTCTAAAGCCAGAACCACGTGGCTGAAGCTGCCAAGTTCTGCTGCTTGCTGGGGCTGGAACATGGCCCCCTCGTTCAGTTACATCTTCTCCAGTTTTTTGTTTTTGATGATTTTCTTCACAGCCTGAACTTGGCTGTCCAAAACCTAACCTCACTCTGTAGACCAGGCTGGCCTCAAACTCAAGAGATGCACCAGCCTCTGCCTTCCCAGTGCTGGGATTCAAGGTCTGTGCCACCACACCTGGCTCTAAACTTCTTTAATTCCTTTTCGTAAATTGGAAATTTAGCTGGGTGGGATCTTGCCCTGAGGTCACCACTCCCTTTATTCCATTTCTTAATCTGTTTATCTCCTTGAACACAGATTTATCTCCATTCCACTTTCTGGTGCCCCATTTCTCCTCATCAGATTGTACACTTGTACTTTTCCTTGCTCAGCTTGCTCGTTTTTGTTACAGATCTGCACAAGAGTGAACACTAGTAACCACACAACAGAGTCAGTAACAAGACGTTTTGAAATTTCCTCTGGCAACACAATTAATCCAAAACTTAGTTTAGCCCAAGGCAGACTTTTTCAGGAAAAATGTCAAAAAGCAGCCACATTCTTCACAACAATCTCTAGGTCACATGTTAATATTCTTCTCTGAAACCTCTTGACCCTGCTCCCAAGAGTTCACATCACTCTTAGCACTGCTTGTCCCCACAGCTCTCACTTATAGCAGCACTTGAAGCATTCAGCTGCTTTTGCAATCCAAACTCTCAGGACACATTCCTCCAAACAGAAGTATGGCCAGGCCTATCACAGCAACCTCAGTCCCTGGTTGGTACTTCTGTCTTAGTTAGGGTTTCTATTGCTGTGAAGAGACACCAGGACCACAGCAACTCTTATAAAGGAAAGCATTTAGTTGAAGCTGGCTTACAGTTTCAGAGGTTTAGTCCATTATCGTCTACACCCTCACGTAGTCTGTCTAGGGGAATACCTAAGTAGTGGCCAAGGTCAAGGTTTTCCACTTAGACAAATTGCACACACATAAAGAAAATTCAGTGCTGAAGGGCTATCTCACCAGCATCTTGAAGAAAGCGGTTGTCTCTTAAGCCCACCAGCACTTTGTCTTTAGTACTTCTGCCATCCCCAATCACGGTCTTCGCAGTGACGCTGTACACACGCTAACTAACTGCCGACAGTTTGTGTAGTCCCGTACAGTGTGTTCTCAAATGCGTTTGCATATGGCATGACATTTTCAAGCTCTCACCATAGTTTAGGGGCATGAATGTAATGTAAAAACTACATGAAGCTTGTTATGGAGATAATGGTGACACATGCAGATGAGTGTGCTCCCTTCGTGAGAGCTGGTTATTAACAAGGCAATGTGTAGAACTCAAAAATAGTAAATGACTTTCAGCCAGAGGTGTAACTGGAAGGCTGGACCTTATGTAACCTTCGTTGGTAGAACCAGTTACCAAGGAAGAACATTCTAGTAGAGTCACAGAGATTTGGGGCACCATAAAGTAGTTAAGAACCCATGGAGCAGACTAATATGGTATGGGTGGATGCTGCAAGTCAAACATAAGCAGAACTGGTGTGTTGGGAACATACCAGGAAGGCAGAACAACGAGGGGGCCTTCTTGGTGTTTTCCACTAGATGCCAGAACTGACAGCTGCAGGATGGATGATGGCTGTAAGAACAAGCGGTCTAACTACTGAACAGCTGTCCAGCCCTCACTTACTGGTGCCCGTTTACTTTGTAACCTGTTACATTAAAAGTTTGTGAGCTGGAGAGATGGGTCACTGGCCATGCCATGTGAAGACCTGCACCCAGTTCCCTAGAACACATGTGAAGCTGGGCACAGAAGCACATCTGGACTTGGCATGCTCTGTGGTAAGATGGGAACTGAAGACAAGAGCAGTCCCAAAATCTTGTGAGCCAGGTGCCTGACACTCTCTGCAGTGAACAAAGACCCTGTCTCAACCAAGACATAAGACAAGGACTGGCTGACGTTTATACAGACACCATGGCCCATGCACGCCTACACTCTCAAAGACATAGACATACAGAGATTAAAAGTCAGTCTTTTAACTTGAGACTTGGGTTTCTGGCTGACCGTGCTCTTCTTCTCTTCTGCAGACCTTCGATGAATGTGTGGCTGAGGGCGGCTCAGACTGCGCTCCAGAGAAGCTCTGGCTTCAGATCCCGTTCTTCTGTGGCCACAGCTCAGAATGCTGGTAGGAAAATAAGTTTAATTAAGGTGCTCATCTTATATCTGTATAACTCACATCTCACGAGCAGGAATGTGGTAGTCTACACATAAATTTAGATTTGTTTTTCCTTAACTGTTCTTAAAGAATTCATTGTATACACATCCTCACAGTGTGTTTTATCAAATGCAGTTATTATTTTGGCTTTGGCCTTCTGTTTTGCTGTATTCCAGCAGAGACCTTAAAGGTAAGAGATCAGTCATAAACCTTACTTTATCCTAAACTTTCTGCTTCAAGTAGATCAAATAAAGCTAGTTAGTGGGAAGAGTATTTACCTGGTTTTATTGTTAAACTTATTTTGAGTTCAAGAGTATCTAACAATATTCTTTTAAAGTAGAGGTCTATTTAGTCTGCTAATAAGCATGAAGTACAAAAGATTTTACTAATTAAAAACTTTATCCAGAATGTTCTGTTTTTAAAATAATTGTACATATTTAATTATTCTAGTCAATCTTTTGTTTTGAGGTGCTGAGAATCAGATTTGGGGCTTTTCACAAGCTGAGCAAGTACTGGGTCACTGGGCTGCCTACCCAGCTCCTCAGCTGGCCTCAATCTGGGAGTCTCCTGCCTTGGGTTCTCCAGTGCAGGAAATACAGAAGCACACTACCATAACTGGTTATTCAGTCGTTTTGATAGAAAATGTAGAAACAATAAAATCCATTCAAAATTATTATTTTCTTACACTATACTGGGAAATTCAAAGGATTTCTTAATTATTTGAGCCTCAAAAATTGACATAAAGTTCAAGGTCCTGCTTGTAGACCAAAGTGTCATTGTTGAAGATGAATCAGAAGCATTGGAAAAGTGTCTATTCAGGTTTAGTCATTTCCTCTGGGAAGGAACCCAGCCGATGGCCTAAATATGACTGAGCACTTGTTCTTGGTGAATAAAGGTTTATTAGAGCCCAGCCACTAATGGTGGCGTATTTACTGTCTGCTGAGATAGCAGAATTGAATAATTATGATTTAAACCAATATAGCCTGCAAAATCTAGTATCTTTACTTTCCACCTGTCACAGAAAAAGTTTGCCAGCCTTGCTTTTGAATAATAAAAAGTATTGCTTAGTTGAATTTTAATTAGAGAGGATAGTTCATCTATTTCATCCACAATGAAGTATACTGGGGAGATCTTAGAAATCAACTAATCTACTTCCTCATCCTCTCCTTCTTAGTTTTTTTTTAGAGACAGAATCTCTTGTAGTACAGGCTGGCCTTGAACTCTTGACCCTCCTGTCTTCCCTTCCAAGTGCTAGGATGACGATATGTACTACCACACCCAGTTTCTTAGTCTGTGGTTTTGTCTTTCTTGAAATAGTTGAGAAAACAAAAAGTGAAGCCACCAGCGCAGGTCACATTGGCACTTAAGATGCAGAGCTAGAGCAGAGCAGGAGGAACGTTAGTGCTAATTAGATCCCAGAAGTGCAGGGGGTTTAGGATGAAGCCTGTCAGTGCAGTAGCTAGCTGACACTGTAAACAAAAAGACTTTGTAGAGCTGTTTCTTACTTATTTTCTCTTTCTGGTATTTCAGGAAATACTAAAGCTTATGGAAAGAAAAGAAACAGAGTTTATAAATTCAGATAAACACTAAATACAAATCGCTTCGTTTTTACCACAGGGGCTCTCAGAATAAACAAAGTTTTAGAGTAGTTTAAAACATGAATGCACACTAAGTCAGAAAAGAGAATATATGACGCATAGTGAACATAAAATGTGTTCATATTAAGAACCCTGTAGTAGAGTCTAAGTAACTACATGGGAGCAGAGGCTGGATGTGGGAGGAAGCTGGAAACTGGTACCTTGCTAAGATGCCATTGTAAAGTCTGCTGTGGCTGTGGCTGTGTATTCGCCCACTTCCTCCATAACACGGAGGATCAGAAGCGTGAGAACACTCAACCCATTTCACAGCCCAGTGTTTAGTTCTTTTTCTGTGGTTTCAGGAATGTGGGAAGCAGATGGGCTATGGATCAAGCTAAGTATAACCTAATTAATGAGTACTTCCTGGTGGGAGTTACTGAAGAGCTGGAAGACTTCATCATGTTACTCGAGGCCGCTTTGCCCCGGTTTTTCCGGGGTGCTACGGACCTCTATCGTACAGGTATGTACACAATATGTTTCTTTCTAAAGCAGATCCTAACTTGTTTGCTTGTTTTACAAATTGACTATAATAAATTAGACTAGTATTCTAGAATGGGGTCCAACGGGGGGACATGATAGTCATCATGCTGTGCCTACTTTAGTTTGTCTAAAAGTGTGCTTCCCGGTCTTTGTTAGTCAGTCCCGTACTGATGGCTTTCTTTTAGTAATTTGATAGCATACCATCACTCAGAGTCTTCCTAGAGCTTACATCTGCCCTCAGTTCTCCATGATGGTAGAATTAAGATTGGTGATACATATTTTGTCATAGTTTTTTTTAAATAAACAAAGGCCAGCAAGATGGCTCAACTAAGTGAAAGCTCTTGCTGTGTGAGCCTGATGATCTGAGTTAGATAGACACCCAGATCAGCAGAAGCTGAGTCCAGGACCTGAGCCTCAGAACACTGTGAGTGGCAGCCTCTACTCAATGAGTGCTGAGCCTCAGAACACTGTGAGTGGCAGCCTCTACTCAATGAGTGCTGAGCCTCAGAACACTGTGACAGCCTCTACTCAATGAGTGCTGAGCCTCAGAACACTGTGACAGCCTCTACTCAATGAGTGCTGAGCCTCAGAATACTGTGAGTGGCAGCCTCTACTCATTGAGTGCTGAGCCTCAGAACACTGTGAGTGGCAGCCTCTACTCATTGAGTGCTGAGCCTCTGAACACTGTGACAGCCTCTACTCAATGAGTACTGAGCCTCAGAACACTGTGACAGCCTCTACTCAATGAGTGCTGAGCCTCAGAACACTGTGACAGCCTCTACTCAATGAGTGCTAAGCCTCAGAACACTGTGAGTGACGGCCTCACAGCGTTGCACCTGTGTTTTCTGTGTGGACATTCCTTGCCTCTTTTAAGTCTTTACCCTCTAACAGAGTGAGCCTCTGCTGATGTTGAGTTTCTGGTTTTTGCTGGGTTGTATTAATGTCAGAAGGCAGCGTGTTACTTGCCCTTCAGTTTGGCATAGTAACATAAATCATTTTTTCAAGTAAAGAGGCATTACTTGATACTGTAATACACACAATACTGTGTGTATTCTATAAGAATTATTTACTTTTCTTATTTTCCATTGTAAGTAGGAAAGAAATCCCACCTTAGGAAAACCACAGAGAAGAAACTGCCCACCAAGCAAACCATCGCAAAGCTGCAGCAGTCTGACATCTGGAAAATGGAAAACGAGTTCTATGAGTTTGCCCTGGAGCAGTTCCAGTTCATCAGAGCCCACGCTGTCCGTGAGAAAGATGGAGACCTCTACATCCTGGCACAGAACTTTTTCTATGAAAAGATTTACCCGAAGTCGAACTGAGTACAATTGTGGCCAAAGCAGTCTTGAACCTGAACTGGGCTCCGTTGTCACCTTGTCCTCAGCTTTCCCACCTGCTTTGCTGGTAACGTGTCCGAGCCCGTTCTCGTTGGGCTGAGCTAGGGAACAGACATGAATGTCAAGAAACTAGATGCTGAATGGGATGTCAGTGTTCTGAGGAGTTTTTAAGTGTAAGGCACTGATATATTTTTGTTTTTATTTCCGTGATAATTATAATCTTCTCCCAATGAGGGAGACCTCACATCACCTAAAATATACCCATGCAAGTAGAATCCGGAGGCTGAATACCATTTCAGAAGAGGTTCTGTGATTCTCTTGCTTCTTCACCTCTCTTTGGATGAAGATGAATCTATTTGCCACTTCACCTTCTAGAGGTTTGTGCTGCACACCTCTGCTGGATAGTGCTAATAACGTTGCCATTATCTGATTTGTTTCTGTGAATTGGGTCTCACAAAGTTTATTGGAGTGTTTGATCATGGTTTCTGAGAACTATTTCTGCTATAGTTGGGTTTTCCCATATTTATGTAGGCTTTATATTTTGGATGATCATTAGTGTTAAAGAAAGCAACTTAAAACCATGAATAACACTGTAAAAAAAAAAAAAAAGACAAAATGCTAAAGCAGTATTCCTGATTCCTGTCTCCCCAGTATCTAATATTGGGGTGCGATTTCTAAGAATGTTGGCATTATCTGAAGCTTTCTTAAGGATTTCCACACAACTATCAAAAAGTGAGTTTAGTATTTGTTTCTCCATGAATTGTCTGTAAGCCCGTACACTGAAGTGTCGGTGATCCCGTGTGGTCCCGCACACTGAAGTGTTGGTGATCCCGTGTGGTATGCGGTTCGTTGGTGAGCTGTGATACGGTAGGATTTTCCTACTTCTGGACTTTTACCTGTAGACTATTTTTACTACGGTGCTTTATAATGTGTTTTAAAGCATTGCATTTACAAAAGAAAAAAAAGGAAAATGCTGTAAATATTGCATATTTTATGTATTTGGACCAAAAAGTTACAAGTAAGTAGACAGAAGTGGTTTTGCACCAATTTTATTATGTCAAGTAAAGTCATCAGACCTACTATTCTTGTATTTCTCATTTAACTTTGCTGTTACGATGTCACTGAAATGAACTAACGTAGCCTTCCAGTTTTGATAGAGAACCTTACTCGCCCCGAGGCAGTAGCGATAATGAAAGAGTACTAGACAGCCTAAGCATTTCATCACTGGTTCCCGCTCTGTGTCTTCTAGCTGTGTGATGTTAGGCAAGTCACTTAACCTCTCTCTGCCTCAGTTTCCTTATCTTGAGATTAGGATACTACGGGCTGCTGTGTCTACCTCACAAGGCTGTTGTGAGGACTACGCTGGCATGGTTAAGAGCACTTAGGAACTGTCAAGTGGCGTTTAGATGGAACTATCTCTAGCATATAGTTTCATACAATCCACTCTTCTACCAACGAAAGGGAAAATCCACTTTTAAGCTTTATGAGAAAAAAAAACTTTATCTTGGTATGTTTGTGTTTGATAAATATCCTCTCCGTGTTTTATCTTCTGCGCTTCAGCAACTATTGAAATGTGAAACACCTGTGAACTCTAGCGACTCAGGATCTTCTTAGCTGACGAGGAGCAAGAAACCCTTTCTCGAACTTGAAAGACATCCCTGTTTTGATTTGACCTTGTCATTCAAAAATGGTGACTGTTTTACACCTATGGTTTCTAAAGTGTGCTTTGTACAGTTGAATTTTCCATATTAATTCTTCACCTTCTCCCTCTGCAGATTCAGAATTCAGAGTCCTCTCAGACAGACTTTTCTAAAGGGGAGTATCTACTTATATGTTTAAAATTTCCTGCACAGCACTTCATCAAACAAAGCATTTTCAACAGAAGGCTTTAAAGGTTATTTATTGTTTAATAAGAGGGGCAAAAAGCTCTGCATCAGAAAGCACTTATAAAGACTAAGGGAATGACAGTGTCACCCTGCCCACCAACACGGAAATGTTCAGAGAACATAGCAGCATTTTTTCCTTTCCTCCCTACCCCTCCTTTCCAGAGCAAGTTTCCAGGTAGCTGTTAAAAATAAAGTTTTTTTTTTTTCTCTCTCTCTCTCTCTCTCTCTCTCTCTCTCTCTCTCTTTCTTTCTCCTTCCTTCTTACCTTCCTCCCTTCCTTTTTTCCTTCCCTTCCTTCCTTCCTTTTTTTCCCCCCAAAGCTAAAGAACCACTTCCAGGTATACATTTGACTGTTGAGTAAATCTGAGGTTATTCTTGGGAGTCATAGCAAAAAAATCTTTTAGGTAATTAGACTAACACTTAGTAAACTAGCTGGGGCATTCTGTAACCTGTTCTCCTAAAAGACTAGGGGAAGTACATCAGGCACCTGTCGCAGCTCTCAACTCTCAGTGTTGCAGAGAAACTTCACAGACAATATAGAGACTGATGACTATGGTTGTAGCCCAGTTAAACCTTAGTTTACAAAACAGACAACATGCTGAGTGTGGCCCATGAGCTGCAGGTCCCTGCGCTGTGAGGGACCTGGGGAAGCCGTGTCTGTGTTTGACCCAAGTTCCCAGTGAGTTTCTCTACCACCCAGAGCTCCCAGATTCCGACCCAGGAACTGCGTTCTGCCTCAGTCTTACCTGTGGGTCCTTCCATTCTATGTCCAGCGCTTCCAGGGAACCATGTTTTTCTAATTTACCAGTTCAAAATTGGGATATTTCTTTTATGTCTTTTTTGGAGTGGATGGGTTCAAAGGACTGAGAAAAGGTGGATTTGCTTCTGTTTGATTCAGTTTAGTCCTAGGAGTCTGAGTCCTTAGAGTATATAACTTTATAATCAAATAAATAGAATCTCTGAATCGATGTGTATTTTTTAAACGTGGCAAATGTGCTTTTCCTTTTTTTAGCCTTTGTGTTTTTTTCAGTAATTTGACCATAGGGAGATTGTTTTTATATGATAGTAAAACAAATCAACAAATTTGAATTTTGAAGATAATGTATATGTGTACATGTATCTATATATATATCTGTTTATTTCCTACAAGAGGTAGCTTTGTGTTCAAGTTGTACCAACTGTTTCCTTATTGCTGTGAAATGGCAACTGTTGATAATCATTGTGTTTTAAAATGTAGTGGGAGGATATATTTGGTTTTTACTGGCTTTATTCTGTAAAGTGTCACTCAAATATATCTGATAGTAACACTTGAAGTCATGCATGGAAGCTGCTTTTGTGTCCCCAATACAGTCCTATGGTCTCTAACATCCTGCTGCTTCTGGACTCCTGATGACTGGATTCAAATTATCAAACCCACAAAACTAAACATTGCAGACTTTTTAAATGCTGACCTTTACTTTCTAGTCTGAAAATTCAGCTAGTGCCTATAATTTGACCTCTACTGATCTTCCTCATTATATGTCCTGTTGGAAATTCGTAAAATTGTTAGCTCCATCAGGGAATTTATCAGAGTATTTTGATGTTGTATTTGCATAGTTAGATACAAAATAGTTTGTAGATGACAATTCTCTCTTTTTTAATAAAAGGAAATTTTCTAAAAATTTGGAAGCACTAGAGAGCTTAACTGAAGTCCAGTTCCCTTTCCAGCCTTCCCAGCCATCGTTTTCAGACTTTGCTGTGGTCCCAGGAGCCTTTATTGTAGGACTCTCTGGTACCCAAGCCATCTATGAAACTTGGTGTAGGAGGCTCCCATGCTTCTGCGTCATGGTTTTAGTTCAGGTGCTGCTGAGTCTGCGGCTCCATGCTCTGCAGGCAGAGTTGCTGTCTGCGAGACCAACTGCTCTCGACAGTCTCCTGAGAGGAGAACCTCCGGGTCCCAGATGTACTGCCACCTTGGCCCTCGGGAATGGAGCAGGGATTTGAGGAACTGGGTGTCATTTGGTCAGACTCATACTTTAAGGTTATATGACGTGGCTCCGATCTGTTAGAAATGCATTCTACTGCTCATGTAACACGCATGTGTAAATGTGTGTGAGCATTTTAATGAAACAGACCAGGTAGATTTTGACTTTAGCTAATCAGTGCCTACCCACCCCCAACTTTTGGGGAAATGTCCCTCCTCTCTCCTCTGTTCCCATCTCTTACTCTCCTCAACCTGTCCTCTCGGCCCACCAGTATCACTTAGCTAGACTTTCCAACTTGAAACCATTTTTTCATATCTCTTGGAGAGATAACCCCCTTTCCCTGGGCGTTCTTGCAGCTCTCTGGTGTTGAAGTGTCTCAGCTCCCTACCTGGAGCAAAAGCTATCAAATCAGCACTGTGGGGAGGGGGTGTGGCTTGGTGTCCTGACTGAATATTTTCTGCTGCTGCATTGATGGTGAGCGACAGTTTCCAGGGTGACTTGGTGTTCAGTGTCACCTGAGATCTCAGATATTGTCACCAGAATGTCCTGCATCACCACCACTCTGCAATGCTTTCCCAGGCTAATTCTTGACAGGTTTTTATGTGCTTTGGCTTATATTGACTTTGCATTTATTAGTCATTAGTGTTGACATTTCATATAGGAAATGTATAAGGTATACTTAGGTATATAGTTAACAAGAGGAAAAAGTAAAATAGGGTAGGCTGTTCAGATGAGAGGCGATGGGTGTGTGAATCTGGTCAGCACTTGTGGAAGTCTCTTCAGGCATGACATGACTGTCACATCTTGAAAACATGAGTGCCACCTCAAGAGACCCTCACAAGTTCAGGCATTTTTGTTTTTTTTTTTTTTTTTTAAAGCTTACTAGTTTTAGCAAGCCATAGTGGCACACACCTTTATCCCAGCATTTGGGAGGTAGAGACAGGTTCTGAGTTTCTTGGTCTGTAGAGTAAGTTTAGGGCATCCAGGACTACATAGTGAGATCATGCATGGAAAAAATTGAAACCAAAAACTAAAATAAAGATTTATTAATTTTGTGTGGTATGGTGGTGCGTGACTTTAATTCCAGCACTTGGGAAGCAGAGGCAGGTGGAGCTCTG
>JAQHUG010000029.1:9302553-9315083 GCA_028555095.1 Dicrostonyx torquatus
GGAGGAGGAGGAGGAAGTAAGAAAGAAAAGAAAGAACATATTAGCAGAGTTAGGTCTGGGCTGCTCATGACTCAAGGAACAATGTTTGGGAAGTGTGAGTTCTTAAGAAGGATTCAGGATTAGTCAAGGGCATCTTGGAACACAGAGCAATTCTCTTTGAGGGGTTCAGGGTACAAAATGCTTTTATAGCCAGAGAAAGTGGGAACAGGACGGGAAGGCAATACAATCAACAGAGTCTTCATCATTAGGCTGCGTGTCTCCAAACACCCAAGAACGGCGACTTTGGGGAGGAAAGACATGATTTCATAGCTCTCAGTCTGTCATTCGTGGCTCCTTTGGTTCTGGGCCATGATGAGGTAGAACATCAGAGCTGTGGGAGAATGTGACAAGGAAGCAGCTCAGACAAAGAGGAGTTGAGGACAAGGAACAGCATCTAAGGACACACAATGGTCTACTTCTTTCCACAGGCCCTACCTCCCTAAAGTTCCTAGGACATCCCAAAATATCACCATTGTCTGGGCACCAGCCATTCAACACATGAGCTTAGTGCACAGCCCTTACGTGAAACAGAGCATCTTCCCGAGGACAACTCACAAGGAGCAGCCCTGAGAAGAGGAAAGGAGAGAGCAGTCGAAGATCAAAAACTTCCTTCCCTGATTCTTCCCGTCTTAATAACTGGAGTGATAGAGATTACCCAAATACTAATTATCCACACCCTCATAGTTTCAAGGTTTAGGAACAAAAGTCACCATGACACAAAACTGTTTTGTGTGTGCTTCCATCCTCTCTCCATCACTGCCCTCTCAGTTACCTCAGGAAGCCCCTTTTGGACCAGTCTCCTGTCTAATGAGTGGGGATATGGTAAACGTCTGGCGGAACAATGCAAACTATTTCGAAGTCTAGTTTCAGATCTTCCAAACACCCATGGCATGGCATTGTGGACAGCTGATGTTGAAGAATTGCTCAAACCCCAGCAATGGTGGAAGCAAGCAGGTCACACTGAGAAAGACAGGAAGTTAAAATAGTGACCCTGAGAAAACTTAGTCAAACGAGACATTGTAGGGGAAATTTAGAGAGCTCTTGAATACTTTAAGAGATGCTCCTTCAAGGCTGAAGAGAGGGTTTAGTCAGTGAAGAGCTTGCTGTGTAAACATGAGGACCTGAGCTTAGCTCCCCGCGACCTATGTAAAACCTAGGTCAAACCAAGGCAGAGGCCTCAGCTGCAGCTCAGGCTCCCAAAGGTGCCCAGGCCCCTGTGAAAGCCTCATAAAAAAGGTCTCAGTCTGCCCATGTGAAGACACATGTCTGTAACCCTGGGTCTAGGGAGGCAGAGACGGACAGATTCCTGGTGTTTCAGGTTCAGTGTCTCAAAAAGTCAGATGGAAGCACTGGCGGGATGGCTGAGAGGTTGGACCAGGGTCCTGGTCCCCTCATGGTGGCTCACGAGCATCTGTAACTCTGGTTCTAGAAACTTAGATGCTCTCTTCTGACCTCATGGGCTCCCGGCATGCATATGGTGCACATCCACACATACAGGCAAAATACTTGTACCATTAAAAATACCGAGAAAAGCTCTTTCTCTTCCCGTCGCAGGCGCTTCGGGAGCCGCCGGTTACCGTCCAGCCATGGCCAAGTCCAAGACCACACCACACACAACCAGTCCCGAAAATGGCACAGAAATGGCATCAAGAAACCCCGGTCACAAAGATACGAATCTCTCAAGGGGGTCGACCCCAAGTTCCTGAGGAACATGCGTTTTGCCAAGAAGCACAACAAGAAAGGCCTGAAGAAGATGCAGGCAAATAATGCAAAGGCCATGAGTGCACGTGCAGAGGCCATCAAGGCCCTGGTGAAGCCTCAGGTGGCGAAGCCCAAGGTGCCAAAGGGCCCCAGCCGCAAACTCACCCGTCTCGCTTTCATTGCTCACCCCAAGCTTGGGAAGCGGATTAGAAGCTACATGGCCAGGGGTCGTAGGCTCCAAAAAACAAAGCCCAAGGGTCAAACCAAGGCAGAGGCCTCAGCTGCAGCTCAGGCTCCCAAAGGTGCCCAGGCCCCTGTGAAAGCCTCATAAAAAAGGTCTCAGTCTGCCCATGTGAAGACAGATGGACTGGTGTGAATATCTATACAGTATTTGCAGATGTTCAGGACCTTTTGCTGTTTTTACAAAGAAACTTGAGGCAAGATCTGTTAATTAAAAAAAAAAAATACCGAGAAAAATAAAAAAGAGAGTGACTGAGGCAAACACTTGAGGTTGACTTTTAGTCTCATCTGCACATATGCATACATGTTATGCATATGCACATATGAATGCATACACACTAACATACATGCATACAAAATTAGTTGAAAGAAAAAAATTAAAATGCCCTGTTTATGTTGTTGACTATAAAAGCAAAGACTGTAATGATGTTAAGCAATCACTTGGCTAAAATTTTCCAAAGCAAATGATGTATTTCTTTGTTCAAACTAAGAATCAATGCGTGTTTATAATTATAATTTAGGATACATTAAATATAAAACTTGGAAGAGCTCAGTTCTATGAGTTTTGCCTCATAGTTTTAAAGTTCAAACCTCCCCCCCCATTTTGTATAAAATGGAGTCTTTCAGATATTTTTCTATTAAGTGGCCTGTCTGAGAATTAAATACTGAAGACGCTCTGCTGGCAACATCAGGGTCTACACTGTACTCTTCAGACGGACAACCAGCTAGCGTCACAAGGTCAGGACCAGGGTAGGGCATTTAACACGCGTCTGCCTGACAGGAGCATCACTGAAGGAAATCTCTAGAACAAAGGGAACCTCTGCTTCGGAGACACGTTTCCATCCCTTGCATTTTTCATTGCCATTATCTGCATCTCTTTGCTTGGAAAGCACACAGTACCCTGTCATAGCGAAAGACTAAGCGCTTGTCACTCCTGATGCAGGCAGTTGCCTGGCCCCTCACCCTTTGTGCCGTACAAAAAGCAAGCGCCTCTTAGGCTTCTGACAACAGATGCCAACTCCAAAAGTGGGAAGGGGAGGGGGAGGCAGGCTGGGGGTGGGGACAGATGAGGGAGGACTGTGATTCCAAGGAAACTGTCACCTGCCTTGCCTGTGCACAGGCCTCACACTGGGGAGCTTTCCCTGGGGCCCTCTTGTCTTCTCTAGGGCAGGCCGAGAAGCATTTGGTTGCCCCCATGTGTCTCTGGATCCCTATTGCCATCAGTCACTCACCCGTGTAAGATGTCCTACTCGCCCAATTCCAGTGACCATCTTTTTGTTCCTTTCAAATCTGCATTCCTCCCCACCCCTTCCTTGTCAGCCCATCCTGATGACCTCATCAAGGTCCCTTCTTCCTTGCTTCAAAGGATGGTCTAAGAGACGAGACACATCTAACCAGCGTTGGGACCTCCAGTACCCGAGGAGAAGACCGAGGGCTGCAGAGGGTAGCCAAGGATGCGCGCGCTCTTAGGGGATTGGATGTACTTCCTACTCCTCCGTTCTTTGGCTGGCACCTGATAATCTTACTACTAGGTTATATATTTAAGCCTTGGGCTGTCCTTCATTTTGGGTGGCTTATTGTCACAGATGAGTGAGGCAGGAGAGAAAGGAAGGAGAAGGAAGGGCAGTGGCTTGTGGGCCAGGTCACCCCTCCCTCGCCTCCTATGTCTACCAGGGATGTTCAAACTGTTGGCATTGCAACCATGGCATTGTCATTCACGGTGTGTATGGCTGACTCCTAGCTATCTTGGGATGTATGAGGCCTATGGGCACAGGTTGGACACGTCTTACTGCCAAGTCCCATCATTGTTTACTGATCCTAATCTCAGACACAGAAGATACTTTGTTTATTTCTTCTGGGCCTCTGTGAAGACCTAGAGACCTCCCACACTTCTCAAGTGCTGTGGGGACTCGGGGACTGTTTCAGGCTCCAGATCTGGAGGTACTGGATGAATTCGTGTTCCTGCCTGTGTGGCACCTGAAGGACAGAAGGACCCTTGAGTCTCTGGAGGCTTTCTCATTTCCTGCTGCCTTCAAGGGCCACTAGCCGTGGAAGAGCAGCAAAGGCTATCCTGAGCTGCTGTCTCTTTCTGGATGGCTTCAGTCTGCGTATTTGATGCCATCTCAGGGGGAAGCCAAGGAATCTTTTCCTCTTTAATAGCACCTCTCTCTCCCGTTTTGAAACAAGGTCTCACTTGGCCTCCATTTCTGGGACTATAGGTGAGCGTCACCATACCTGACTCTGTGTGTGTGTATGTGTGTGTGTGTGTGTGTGTGTGTGTGTGTGTGTGTGTGTGTCTGTGTGTGTGTGTGTGTGTCTGTGTAAGCCAGAGGTCAGTGTTGGATATCTTCCTCAGTTGCTCTCCACCTTTTCTCTTCTTCCTCTTGCTACCCCAAGCCCCCCTTCCTGAGGCTGGCCTCAAATTTGCTTGTTAGCTATGGATGCTCTTGAACTCCTGATCCTCCTGTATCGATCCCCTTGATGCTAGGATTAAAGGTGCTCTCCTGCCTAGTTTATGGCATAGCAGGGATCGAATCCAGGACTTCACGCGTTCTTGGCAAGCACTCTGCCATGGAGCTACACCCCCAGCCCTCTACCTTAATTTTTGAGACAGAGACTCACTGAACTTGAAGCTCACTGTTCCAGCTAGCCTGGCTGGCCAGCGAGTTACAGGGACCCTCTTGTTTCCTCCTCCCTGGTGCTGGATTGCAGGTGTGTGCCACCGGCTCTGCATGTGGGTGCTCGGATGGCAAGTGCTTTCATAAGTGAGCCATCTCCCCAGCCCAGGACTTCACTTTTGAATCTTAAATCATAAGCATATGAATGAATCGTGGGTGCTTCCGTTCCTTTTAGACCTCCTTCCTGTGGGCTGGAAATATGCCTTAGCTCTCTAGGCCAGCCGTGTGTGTTGTATAGAGAATCCTGATGCAAGATACCAGTGACTGTGTGAGTGAATGCGTTGTCCCCAAACAAGTAGTCCAAGATGCAGCCTCCTCCTAGTTCAAAGAGAGACCCAAGCTGGGCAAGCAGAGTCTGCCCTCCATGAACCCACACAGCTGGCCTGGACCCTCAGCATGGCCCGTTCTGTTCTGTTTCAATGTGTCAGTCTGCTCAGCGTGACGCAGGTAGATGTCCTGCCTTTTGTAAACACCCGTCCTCGGCGGGTTCACCTTCCTGCGGACATTTATCTGGAAAGGAATCGCCGTTTGTTGTGAGTAGTTAAGTTTATCCAACACACAAATCTCTTAAAACCCATGCACTTAAATGTTTGTGGTCGTGTGGTATGTGACCAGTGTCAGGGGTGGCACCGGGTCAGTCTGCTTTCTTTAAATCTTCTCCAAACACTTTAGGTTTGGCAAAATGAGTACTGTGTCTTGCCAAGCCCCTGTGCCTGCAATTTGTAAACCTCTGTGTATTTTCAGGGAAATGTAGTCCATATGTTTCTGATTGATTTACACTTAACTCATCTAAACGTTGCTTTGCTAGTGTTATTTGATGTCCAAAGGGTCTCGGAGCCTGTTTACATCTGTCTAAACTGCTTCCCCCCGCCTCCGAGACTCAGGAAGATCTGTTTTGCCAAGAATAAACTAAGTTGAACCGCCCTGTTGCCACTCCCGCCTGTATCCCCCAAGTTTGGAACAGACTCAGGTTGAATCTGAAATAAAGATCTGAAGAAGCTGTGTTTGAAGTTGACCGAACACTGCTGCATACTTCATTAAGAGGAACTGGAGCCCAAGGCATCCCTGCTGGGAGGGGGACTATTGCTGACACCACCCCCAGGGCTGCCAGCTTTCTGGCCCAGCCCTTTCCCGCTCAGTCCTGTTCTCAGCTGTGACTGGCCAGTGACCTACCGCCATTGTCTCTTCCCATAGGCCCCTGTCACTCAGAAGAATGGAATAGATTTTCTACCATGAACAAAGAGACCCAATTCTCCGTGCCAGATTGGTGATAACCATCTTGTCAAGCAAGACTGTGGTTTTCAAACAAAACAAAAGCAATCTTCAGTGAGTGCTCTACACCACGGAGCCCCTAATTTTAGGTAGTTTGCATTTGCCTTGCAAATGAGCCCCCAAATTACTAAGCCACAACCATTTAAAGCCGTCCTGCCCAGTGCCAGAAGGATTGAGTACATTGGGGAAGTGAGAGCACCGCTCTGCCCTTGTGGAATGGATAGGCAGGGCGTTTGAATTCATATGGTGCCTGGAGCTTGGTCAAGGGGACAGGAACGGGGACAGACTCACTGCAACTCTGTCCTGCACCATGGAAGGAAAAGGAGGGCTTATTTGGAGGCAGTTCTTAGCTGAGGACTAAGGCACATGCAAGCCAATCTTGTTTATGGACATATTTGAGACAAAGAACTCAATGATGTGACATTGATTTCTCAGTGCTCAGTTTTGTCTCTGATGTGATGTCACTTGTTGGGGGGACACAGTCTGACATATGTCTTTTGTGCTTTAGGCACCGAAAGGTATTGGGTGGGAAACATGTCCTGGGTAGAGGGGATGTTGAAGCCTTTAATGGGAAAGGGGGAAGGGTGGGCCCTGACACATCACAGCGAAGGGGACAAGGACAAAAGACAGCCAGGGTTCCATATCCCAGGGCTAAGGATTGTTGTTTGTCTATTGAATTCCTTTCTATTCTCATTAAGTTAAAAAAAAGGCTTTTATTTATTTATCTATCTAATGTGTGTGTGTGTGTGTGTGTGTGTGTGTGTGTGTGTGTGTGTGCGCGCGCGCGCGCGCGTGCGCTTTGGCGGTCAGAGGTCAGATTCCAGGAGATGGGTCTTTTTTTCCACCATGTTTGTCTTGGGGTTTGAACTTAAGTAATCAGGCTTGGTATCAAGCACCATAAGTCATCTTGCTAGCCACAGAAAAAGCTCTTACTCAGTATTAATTAATACTTTGGTCTTGATTATTTTTCTGGCAGACCGAGGAAGGGATCTGAGTTTATTCTGTGTATCCCTCCAGCGACCTGGAGGAGTCAGAGACTTGAAGTGGGCACTGGACCATCCAGGGCGATGTGACAAGTGGCTAACAAACCCAGCCTCTGCCATGTGGATGAGAGCCTCAGGAATCCCCATTAGTACGTGGAAGGAGAATGCTCGCGGACTGGCCTCTCTAAATGCACCCAACTATTTGAGCATT
Source organism: Dicrostonyx torquatus (assembly GCA_028555095.1). Classification (NCBI taxonomy): domain Eukaryota; kingdom Metazoa; phylum Chordata; class Mammalia; order Rodentia; family Cricetidae; genus Dicrostonyx; species Dicrostonyx torquatus. Next base: position 9,309,678 of record JAQHUG010000029.1, read on the forward strand.
AGGGGAGAGCCAGGTCTTGAAGCCTGGGACCATGGGACTATTGTCATCATATCTTTCTTAGCTCTTGCTACAGCCCATGGGTATCCCAGCAAGACTCATGTGAGGTCTGGGCATGGGTGATTTTACATACGATACTGAGTTGAACCAAATCAAGGGATAGGTAGACTATTCTACACCTCTTGAAATGATGCCCTTTTCAGCAGCCAGAGTGACCAGTGTGGTGCCGGGCTGTGTTACATCCCTTCCCTGAACAGTGCTCTGAGCACATGCGAGTGTGAGACTCTCATCTGCACTGAAGCAAGGAATGTAGACTAGCAGTGGAGGCTGAGCTGTCTGTCATTCATCACTTCAAATCTCATAAAAGCTTAGAAGAGAAACTTCTCATCTTACAGTCAGAAGTCACCCAGTGGCTCCTGAGGTCCTATTTTTTGTTTGTTTGTTTGTTTTTGTCTTTTTCATCTTTAAGTTGTGAGTTTTTTAAATGCAGTAAAAATGTACATTTGTGGGGGCTGGAGAGATGGCTCAGAGGTTAAGAGCATTGCCTGCTCTTCCAAAGGTCCTGAGTTCAATTCCCAGCAACCACATGGTGGCTCACAACCATCTGTAATGGGGTTTGGTGCCCTCTTCTGGCCTGCAGGCATACACACAGACAGAATATTGTATACATAATAAATAAATAAATAAATATTAAAAAATGTACATTTGTCCAATGTACCATCTTAGACCTCTTCATATGTGGAGTTCAGTTTGCATTAAATGCAATACTGTGGTTGTTGGCTGTCACCCACGTATGTCCATCAGTTGCATTAATGACAATGCTGTTGTTGTCAGTTGACACCCACTTATCTGCAGCCTGGGTTTCTTCCCCACCTGAATGTGGGTATCTGAAACCTGTACCTACCAAGCGACACCTTCTCCCTCCCTCCCTGGGCTCCTGCCCGGCCCCTGACCTCCAGGGCTGTCTTTCTACCGTCTGTCCCTGAATGTGACTATTCCTGAGGCCTCGTGTAGATGGAATCCCACAGCATTTCCCACATGGTCTGTTTTGTGGCTCTGCTATGTTTTTATCTTACAGCCCCCAGTTCCCTGATGAATCAGACCTTGCCCCTCCCCACTTGTTTATTTTGAAACTGCAACTAGAAAACAAAACCAGATCTGTGACTTACCTGAAACGGTGGGTGGCAGTCATGGCTGCAGCCCCATTCTTCATTCTGTAGTTTGTTTAAAGCCTAGCATTTCCTTTTTAACTTCTAACTACTGATGATTCTCATATACCCCTTATACTGTAGGCCTCCAAACCCTTGGTTATAAAGGGGGGTTTGACATGGCTCAGCTGTTAAGAGCACGGCCTGCTCTTCCAAGAGTCCTGAGTTCAATTCCCAGCAACCACATGGTGGCTCACAACCATCTGTAATGAGATCTGGCGCCCTCTTGAGAAAGAGTCCTGGTCAGTCGTCCTCATCAACTTAGACCATGAAACCCAATATGAACACAAGTTCAACAGAACTGCCATTACGGGCTGCCCATGCATGCTTCAGCAGGGCCAGGGGATAAATTTCAATTCATTCATCTTCCTTAGGGGATTGGACCTGGTGCTTGAGAAAGTGGGTTCTTAGAGCCAGTGGCATGCTCACCCATTTGCTCATCCTGATGGCTAGACCTCACTGTTGCTGGCTCAGGCAGAAGACACCTTCGCTGCTAGTCTCTTCGTCTAGATGCTGCTCTCTCCTATGAAGTCACTGTCTTAGGGCTACTATTGCTGTGAAGAAACCCCATGACCAACTTTATAATATGAAAGCATTTAATTGGGTGCTTGCAGTTTCAGAGGGTGAGTCCATGGTCGTCATGGTGGGAAACATGAAGGTAGTCAGGCATGGTGCTGGAGCAGCTAAGAACTTATTTCCTGATCCATAAGTTAAAGGGAGAAAGAGATGGGGGGTGGTTAAGCTGGCCTGGCAAAGGCTTTTGAAACCTCAAATCCCACCTCCAGCAACACACCTCTTCCAAAAAAGCCGTGTCTTCTAATCCTTGTCAAAGTAGTTCACCAACTAGGGACCAAACATTCAAATATGAGAGCCTATGAGGTCATTCTCATTTCAAGTCCCTCTGCTCAGATCATGGTGTGTTCCCAGAGACTTTTCTTACCTAATGTGTACTGATCGAAACTACTGAGTCTCTAAAACCATGCAGGGACTTCTAGGTCCTTTAGGGATGCCACCCAGGCAGCACCTGCTCCCACAATGGCTTTTTATCTGGGTGTGGGATACACAGAATTTGTGCCCCCCCCCGGGTTGAGGACAGAGTTAGAGATGGGAGGCTTGAGTGAGAAAATGCCCCAACAGTTTTAAGTTTAAAGCTAATGCTAGTCATCCAGAATCCATGTTATTTTTCTTGGGGCCACTCTTCCGCATGGGGAGTCTGATGGCGGCTTCAGGTCCTGAGGAGTCCATGCCTTTTGACCGATATGGGCTGGTTCATCTTCAGAACCCTGAGCTGGCGGTGGCTAAATCTGCAGGAGAATTTTCTGAGGCTTCTCTTCTAATACCCTCTCCTACCTGTCTAAGGCTGGAAGTGTTGCATTTGCCATTTGTGGTCAGAAGACTTGGAAACTGGTCCTTGGTGTTGCTAGCAGGCTGCAGGCTGCCTCACCTCTCTTCTCCCCCACACTGTGAGTACCCTCCTTTCAGTGCTGACAAATGAAGTGGCGTGGGGGAACCGTACATTCATATGATGTTATCACCCTGATTAAGAAGAGCTCCACCGATTATTTCACCTTATCTCCCGAGAATGTGGATGGTGCCCCGTTCTTCTACATCAACTCTGATTCTCTCTTCACCTATTATTATTTTTTAAAAATAAAAAAGGCCCAAAAAATTAGTTAGTGCTAATCCTAAAATGTTAGTTAATCCTAAAATGTAGTCGGGACCAGTGGCTCTGAAGGCTGACCACACAGGAGTGTCATGTGAAGAACTTTGAATGTCATTTATTTTTCATTTCTTTTGTGTTTTTTTGAGATAAGGGCATCCTATTTAACTCAGGCTGCCCTTGAACTCATGACCCTCTTCCTTCGATTTCCTGAGGACTCGGAGCACAGACATGAGAGTCATTTCAAGTGGAGGCTGAAGAATGTTTGGGGTAGCTTTCTTGGTGGTTTGGCATTGCTTTCATGGTGGGTGTGTGGGTGAGTACTGGCCTAGACAACTCTCGGCCATAGGTAAGTAGGTCGTTCTGGTGTTCCAAGGAGGTGTCAACCATCTGTGTTTACAGACTTCAGCCAGGGCTCTCCCCAACTATGAAGGCCCCCGTGAGTCTTATCTCCACTTACTGAGGTGTGCTTCCCTCTGCAAAGATTTTAGTGGCTTGCCATCACCTGCCAGCAGCTTCCGGGTCTCCCACCTCCCTGGTTCCCATCACCGACCTCCTTTCCTCATGGTGGCCTTGTCATCTGTTTCTTCTTGCTGTTCTTTGAAGCTCATGTTTTCTGCAGCCTGGACTCCAGCTCTTCATTCCTTCCCTCCACTTTCTCCCGTCTGGAGTCTGGGTTTATTTTTCTTCCTGCCTAACTACTTCTAATATACTAAGTCAATAAACAGATTCTCTGTGGTTACATATGGCAAACAGCTGAGATTTACAGTCGAGAGTAAAATTTCCTCATTTGGGAAAAACCCATCATTTCACAGATTTTAAAAGTGGTCATTCTGATCTCCAGGGCAAATAAGAGTGTTTTATAACCTTTAACAAAAGCTTATGCCTTGATTAAATTTTTATTATGAATTATTAATTAAACCAAGGAAATGCAGAGGCCCAAAACTTTGCTTAAATTCGCTCCAGATTGAGACACAAACCAAAGGCGGCAAGGAAGCCTGAAGGGGAGGTTTAATGACAAGCAACACATAGAAGGCTATTCCAGCACTTTCCGCTGCCAAAGGCTCCAAACCAGCCATGTAAATGAACCCACGTGCCCAGCCAGAACTGAGTTAGAAACAGGCCTGGAAGAAACAGGGCCTTCTCAGCCTCAGCTGCCCTCTTCCTGGCTTGAGTGTCCTTACTCTATGGAGTACTAGACCTTCAGACGCTCAGTTGGGTTCCATGAAGTGTTGGGCCTGCAGAGACACCGTAGGTTTTCCCGTTGAGAGCAGCTGTGGCTAGGCAGGGAATAAATACTAAGCAGCAGAAAAGAAAACCAGTCTGGTGTCTTGGAAACTAAGTCACAGGCCAGGTAAAGTCAGGTACCACTCTCAGATCAAGTGAATGATTCGACCAGGGTCATCCAGTATGGTTGAACAGGTTGCTAGGAGACAAGTAGATGAAGAAATCCAGCTCCTGCATCCTTTGCCATACCCACTTTCAACAAAAGGGCCTTGCTTGGTGGTCAATAGTACATTCAGGGATGAGGAGGAAGATGGGTCAGTGATCTTTCAATAACGGCATCTTCTTTCTTGGAACACAGAGGGACTGTCAGCCTAGACTTCAACCAAGAGATGCTGGCCATTAAAAAACTCTGAAAGGCTGGGCGGTAGTGGCATATGCTTTTTATCCCAGCACTCAGGAGGCAAAGATAGGCAGATCTCTGTGAGTTCGAGGCCAGCCTGCTCTACAGAGAGAGTTATAGGACAGGGAAACCCCATCTTGTGTGAGGGGAAGCCTCTCCAAGGCTGATGAGATGACTTGATGGGTAAAGATACTTAAACAAACCTGCTGAGTTCAGTACCTGTATCCCATGATGGAAAGAGAGAACAGACTCCTATAGTTAGACTCTAATTACCAATTATAACGGGGGTGGGAGGAAGAGGTAGGGAGAGAGAAAGAGACAGAGAAGGAATTAAAGAGCTGTCAGTAACCAAGAGAGGCAGTTAAGTTGAGCATCCCAGCAACACAGTGGAAGCACATGCCCTGCAGGCACAATCTGTAGACCTGGCTGCATGGTCCCCACCCCCCTGATTAAGCAGCAGGAGCACCCAGGCTCTCCTGAGGACGGCGTGGAGATGACTACTAGAGGTCTGTCTCTTAAGTGTCCTTCAAAGGTCCAGGCTTGGTTTCTGTTTGAAGTTATTGGGAGCTAGTGGGAAGAGACCAGACTTAATGGAGTGGGAGGCCTTTCATGGGGTGCTCCCTCAAAAGGATGCTTGTGGGAACCCAGTCTCTTCCCCTCTCTCCTTTGCTTGCTACCCATGATGTAAGCAATAGCGCTCCATCCCACACTCCCACTGCCCTGGCTAGTTTGCCAACTGAAAGGAGGGAACCTCATTTGAGAAAATGCCTCCATAAGATCCAGATGTAGGGCATTTTCTTAGTGATGGATGTGGGAGGCCCCAACCCACTGTGGATAGTGCCATCCCAGATTTGGTGGTCCTGGGTTCTATAGAAAACAGGCTGAGCAAGCCATGAAGAGCAAGCCAGTAAGCA
>JAQHUG010000029.1:9339778-9362542 GCA_028555095.1 Dicrostonyx torquatus
TGCATGTGGTCCACATACATACGTGAAGCTGAACTCTTAGACACATTTTTAAAAAACCATAATCAAGGGCATGGAGAGGCAAGATTTATCACTTTGTCTTCAAGTTGCTACACATTGAAAGTAAGGAAAGGAATCCAGCAGGTCTGCTTGACTATTCTACATGGCTACCCTATAATAGAACAAGAGTTTATAGCCTTATAAAGGGAGTGAACTCTATGCTGGATTTTCAGCATGACTTTGGCCAAGCTTTGAACTTCTAGAATGTTAGAATGAAGCTCCCGAACCTCATTTTACAGGCGAAGAAACTGAAGTTTACAATGTTGTCACTAGCTAGAGAAATATTTAAAAACCGCCAAATTCTGTGATTCCCTTCCAACCTCTGAGACTTGTCAATCTTTACTTGTAAATGATTGTTGAGTTTCCCAATATTTAACTAGAGCATATGCTAGGGACTTTGGCAAGCTGCAGGTTTGAGAATAGAGTATCTCGAGGGCTTCCTAGAGCCAGCTAGGGAGCTTCAAGGGGAGAGCAGAAAGCAACCTGGACAATGGGGAGTGAGTGCTCTTGGCCTAGGGTGGAACAAGTGGGATCTTGGATGGAGACTTCCCGAGTGAAGAGTTGTCTGCAAGGAAGCAGGGTGGTAAGATCTCCAGAGAGGAAGCTTTCAGGAGGGTGGGAGGCAGAGGAGGCAGGAACAGGAGGAGTGGATTCTTAGGTGTAAACCTTTTTCTTGTTCACCTACCATTCGTATCGTTTTCCTGCATAAGGATATGTTGGATTTCTAATTGTGCATGGTCACTTTGGATAAATAGATGAAAAGCATCTACTACTAATTTCAGAAAGCCGTGATAGAAGATAAACCTGCAAACCCTCCTATACAAAATCAGAATTCCTCTAAAACATTCAAAAACTCTTCTATGTGTATGACTGTTTGGCTGCCTGCATGCCCATGGGCTTGCCTGGTCGCTGTGGAGGCCAGAAGGAGGTGTCAGATCTCATGGAACTAGAGGTAGAGGTGTCTGGAAGATGCCATGTGGGTGCTGGAAGCTGAACCTGGGTTCTTTGCAAAAGCAATTGGTGCTCTTAACTGCTGAGTCATTCTCTAGCTCCAAGCAGAATTCTTATGAACACCTTGGCCCTTGTATTATGACTATTATTATTTTATTATTTCACACTATGGATTGAACCCAGGGGGTCTCACACATGATAAACATGCTTTTTACCGCTGAGCTACAAGACCCCCCCACTTCACAAACCAGCCTTCAGCATTCACCTGAAGTCTTTATTTCTTGAACAAGAAGCCTCCCCACATTAATGGTCCCTCTTACATGCTAGACTTGGGAAGGAAGATCTGCCTGTCTCAGCGGACAGGGGGAGAGAGTGGACAGGGCTTGTCTCTTAAAGAGACAGGACAGATTATTACAGTCATACCTAAGGTTCCACAGTCTTCCCTTACGCTGTTTATCCAGGGCTTTTTTAGGCCTCCTTCTTCACCTTATCCCAGTGCACTCCTCCAAGCAGTGCTATCTCGGGTATTTGCTGTCATTCATTCTCATAACATGGCTGAAGTATCTCAAGCACCTTTGTCATATCCTGTAGTTTACTTCCTTCTGTAGATGAAGATGCTTCTTACTGTCATCATTGTGCAGCCCATCTCTTCGTGTGACACCTAGAATCCTCCTGAGACATGCCATCTCTGACACATTCAGCCACTGTTCTGAGGAGTGCTTCATTGTCCGGGTCTCAGAGTTGTAAAGAAGGCAGCTGAAGACAAGTGTCTTATAGCTGCCTTCTCGACGGCAAGACTGGAAATGACCAGCTGGGTCCTCTGGAAACTTGGGGAATTTAGTATGTGGGTGGAAAGAGGTCCAGCTGGTCGGTCATCCTCATCAACTCAGACTGTGAACCCAATATGGACAAGTTCATCAATATGCAGCTTGGATTTTGCCAAAAGAAAATTAAGCTCCAATTCCAAGCATGGTCATGAGCAAAGGATTCTAGACGCCCTTTCTTAGGAAGGTCAAGTTGGCTGAGCCTATTAGGCAGGTCAAGGTCCCATCCCAGACACTTTAGGATTATTGTAAAGTAGATAGGTACCTTGCATCCTCAAAACACGCTCCTCATGGGCATTTCTTCATCCGCCCCAGCATTGTAGAGTGATAAGGGTCTAGTTTATAAAAGGTATTTATTGTAATAAAAATACTTGGCTTGGGATCTGAAGGCTCGGGCTTGAGACTCGGGTGTTTTTGCTTAGCTACAAGGGAAAGCTTGACAACCCGCTGAAGCTGGGCACAGGTTAGTTTGTGATTGTTATCTAGCAATGGCTAACCATTGCCCTTGTCTAGATTCCATGGGAATCACCAGAGTCTATCACTTGGTTGGTCCGTGCACAACTGACGGGCAGAATTAGCTGATGAAGAATCTTCCCCAGCTTCCCGTTTTGCAGAGTTAAAATGTTTATAGACAGTTTCCCTGAGTGTCAGTGAGCGAACCCCTCTGCTAGTTGCTCACCTACACCCCATCTCTGTTTAACCACCCAGACACCCGCCTTCTGCTTGGGTGTTGCTGAAGGTTTTCTCCCATGGGTGCTGCAGAAGCATCTCACCTCTTAGGGTCCCTTGCCAGCCTTGGTTTCCTAGGCCTGTCCTTCCATTTGCCTTCTCAGTCTCCCTTCACGGGCAGGATGCTTCTCATTCTCTTTTGCTTTCCAGAGCCTGCATTCTTCCCACTTGAAGAGACAATGTTTTGAGTCAGGTTATTTTCTGCTGAAAATGTCTTTGAAGACAGTCCAGCCAGAGGCCTATCTATGAGCCTTAAAACTTCCAGAGTGTATTTTTGATGTCCTGGGCACCCCTCTCACTGTGGTTGCTATTCTTCCCTGTTTTACTGGATGGTTTCTTTGAAGATCCCACAATCACATATTACATTATTCTGAGAATAAAGTTGCTTCCTTCCCTCTGGGACGAGACCTCTGAGTGTTGTGACTGACTCAGTTACCTCTGGCTACTTGACTATATGCTATGCTAGATTGAGTTTCTCCTATGCTACCCTCTCTACTGGGCCCAATAACTTCCTAGTCTAGGTGTGTGTGTGTGTGTGTGTGTGTGTGTGTGTGTGTGTGTGTGCGTGAGAGAGAGAGAGAGAGAGAGAGCGCTCTTTCCTGTGACCAAGTTGTGCCCACAGGCTAGGCTAGTTTTAAGTCTCCGGGTCCTCTAAGGAAACTCACTTTGGTCTTAGGCACACTATCCAAAACTTCATCCCCTTGGTTTCTGCTGCACGTTGGGGCTCATGACTCCTCATCTCAGGGCTTCAGTGGCCCAGTTGTCACCTAGCTCCTGGGCTGGTCTGCTTCCTGTCTCCAGTTCTCAGGCTTGCAGCTATGAGGCAAGATGCAGTTAGAAAGCCCGTCTCCCCCAGGAGCAGGGAACCCCTTTTCTCTTTCAGTTCCGAATAGCGCCCTTCCTCTTGCAGCTGTGTAGGGAGCCAAATGCCCATTCTTAACGTGTGACGACTGAGGCTCACTGCGCTGCTGTTACCTCAGCAGGAGAGCAATTCGCCACCATTTAAAAATCCTTTCGCCCCTCCCATCCCCTCCCCTCCGTGTGAGCTTCTACACACACCAGTCCATATCTATTAGTGCAGATGGTGACAAACTGACTCCCATCGGAAGGGCTCAGAGCAGAGGGGGAAGTGGATTTTTGGCCTCAATTTTGGCCTCACAAACAAGGACGTCTGAATGATTTCAGGTCCCTGGTTCCTGCCTCAAAAGAGCACAGTTTGCGTCTCCCGCACACAAGAGGTTGTAAATTGGTAATTCAGCTCAACCAAAGGCCACATGATGAGCAATTGTGGAAGTATTTCTTTTTCTTGTTGTGCGAAAGAGGAACCAGACATCTGAGTGTGGGTTCCAGCTGGAATTCGCCTTTCACCATTCACAGCCCAGAGGCGCTGTCTGGGCCAGCCCTGGGCCCTGGTGCTCCTTCCTGCCTCTTCACCTGCAGGGCCAGCACAAGGGTAGGTGGCTTCCGCGTAGTCAGGAGTTCGCTAATCAAAACACTTTACTGTGGTCCTTATCGCCAGCTCATCCCGCCTGAACTCATTAAATAACAGTGTGGGGGTTATTTGCTGTCAGTGAAATTATCAAAGGCATTTTCCGGTCGGGGCACGCTCCGAGCAAAATAGTAATGAGGAAATGTTGTGATCCGTCTTGACCAGGTGACCCTGCCCATTTTAGATTACCTCTTAATTTCAGCACAAGGGTCATCCCTCGAATTCTTACAGAAAGTCGCTGCTCCCCGCTCACACGATAAAGATGTGACCTATTAGGAAGCTCCCAGTACTCACTGCAGCTAATGAGATGCAGGGAGCTTTGCACCATGATTTGCTGGGCCATATGCTGTAAAGGGATACCGCCGATTCCAGTCCTCCGTCTTTAATTTAAGCCGTCTGCGATACCGTCTTCATATGACTACTTATGTAATAAAAATTAACGTGGGATATAAAAACCACACACCATTGTGGGGTCTATGACTTGGTATGCTTCAGTTCCATGCCTTGCGTGGAAACATCTGTAAGTTATGTGTGCGGGTCTAATTTTAAATCCCGCCAAATATTTTTCATTTAACATTTGGTTTAACTGACAAACTTGCAGAGGTAGCTTGCAGAGAGATGTCAGTGACAGATCTGTACAGTGTTCCCAAGGCCTTAGACCTACTTGGTTTTGCCTTTGTTCTTGTTTCAAGACAATAACTAATTCAAAACTTGCTTTCTAAAATCTTTTACTTATCAATACATACAAAATGCAGCAGACTGGCCCTCTTGATGGTCCTGCTGCAGCGAATCAGTCACCCCTTAAAGTAGTTATGTTAGTTTTAACTTTTGCTTTAACTTCTGTAGTAGGAAAACATCTGAAGACCAGAGAGTTGGGTATGGAAGCCCTTCAGGACAAGGTGGTAGGAGCCACTGCTGGTTGGAAAATGATGGTGGACACCATTGCAGGAACAGACAGGGGGATGAACCAAGTCCCTCCAGGGTGTTCAGTAATCTACACTGCCTTTTATTACTTAAAAAAGAAAACATTCTCACTCTCTCATTCTCAGAGGAGTCAGGCCCTCCTATCTATCTGCGGATCGGAAATACAGAGTAAAGGTCAACCCCTCCTTTGTCTGCTTAGTAGGGTTACCCAATAAGATAGAGAGGGCCCAAAATGTGAAATTTAGGTAAACCACAAACACTTTTTAGTACAAATTCATCCCAGGCAGAATTTGTGACATACTTATATTAAAACTTGAGTGTGGCAGTAATTTGAAATCCACACTCCACCGGGGTGGCCTGTATTCAGTTGCTAAATGAATACCGGGCCAGTCCTTCCACACCCGGGTCAGGCCGGTTTGCTGGCTGCATCCTATGGCTGGCCTGGACCCGAAGGAGGGCGGGCAGAAGCCAGGAATGGCTCCCTGGAGATGGGGTGGTCCCTGGGAGCTCCACTGTGCAGTTAATACGGTTAATAAACACACTCCTCCCGGGCTCCAAGGAATGCTGACTCAGCATCCGGGCAGCGGGGCTGCAGGACCCCAGAAACATAATTAAACTGTTTCCGCGACTGACTCGAAAATAAAAGTGTGGGGCGGAGGGTGGGGAGAGAAACTGGAGGGGGAAGTTAAATGACAAATGGCGAGGTGTGCGTGAAACCTCAGGGAAAACTGTCGGTTTTGCTTCAAGGGAATTGAATTGTGAAACTTCCAAGTTGCGAAATTTCACTCGGCTGTTGCCTGTGAGAACTGAAGTTTGTTTTAATTGTCAATTAAAGCTGGGATCTAAGGAGCCTTAGGGCGGTGCTGGCCCGAAGGGAACGCAGTGTGGGCCGGAAGGATGACAGTGCTGGCCACTGGGGGTCAGGATTAGCTCGCACAGTGGCCCTTAGACGGGCGGCGCGGTGGAGGGGAGCGCTCAGCCCTGGGGAGGAACAGCCTGGGAGCCAGGCCCTTGCTTGCCCAGTTGGTAAAGGATGCGCCCTCGACTCTTCCAGGTTGCTGGGACGTCAGGTACTAAATGGCCTTTACCAGAGTGCAGTCGACTCTGTACAGATGACCACGGCCTGATAACGAAAGAAATGTGGCCTTGCTGAAGATTTTATGTAACAGAGGACGATTCAATTGCTTTCACAAGGAGTCGTAAGACAGAAACAGCCAAGCCCTGGAGTTTTACTTTGCTTTTTTTTTTTAGGACTTTGGGGGGAGGGGAGAGGGAGAGAGAAAAAGGGAGAGAGGAGGGAGGAAGGGATTGATGGAAGAAACCACCCACCTCCAAGCATCCCACCGAAGTTTAGATGTTTGCGAGCTGCTGTTGACTTCTTATTAACCCGAGAATGCAGCCTCAGAGGAGATTCCCCCACCGGGGATTAACCACGCAGAACAGTTGGGGAATGTGAGGTCTTGAGAGTCTTGAGATCAAGGAGTCTAAAATGTTTGTAAGAAAAAAAAAATTCCTCAGTGGCTTGGGAGCTTTAAGAAGACACTTTTAAAAAGAATCAAAATTGCCCTTCTTTAAAGAGCTTTGGAGATCCAAATATAAGCCTCTTTTCTTCTGCCAAGAAGGCCACTTACTCATTTGGTGTGCCTTTAATGCTTCCAGGAAATGCTGGGGTTCCAATTCGGTCCCCAAACAGAAGTCTTACAACCAACTTTATAATTTTTTTTTTTTGCAAAGTCCATCTTTTTCCCCCTCAGCGCCTCAGATTCCTGTTCTATTTGGGGATGATATTTTGAAGAGAGACTGAATGAATGGCGTTCTCAGAAACTGCATGAGAGGCAGGCTTGGCTCTTTCAAGTGTCTCCAAGTTCTTGGGTGGCGGGGCTCCTTGGACTGAGGGTCATGTCAAAAGGTTTTTTGATGGCGGCCTTTTGCTGTAGATGATCAATCCTGAACATTTCAAACATGTATTTAGCCATCTTTACTGAGGGCTCTCTGCATCCATGTTGGGTTGGTTGGGCGGCATGTGTGTGTGTGTGTGTGGGGGGGGGATTCAGCATCCTTGCAGGGTTGGTTAAGGGGGAATTCAGTGTCTGCCAGTCTGATGGGGAAGCCCAGGGTGTGAAGGGACAGTGACTGGCTTGACACAGGGTTCTTGAGAATGAGGAAATCAGTCTTCTCTTCCTGGAAGGAGGAGAAGCCACAAGTTTATTTAATCTTTTCTAGGCAACTTATTTTTATTGCATTTTTAATTTCCTCTCTTGCATTACCATGACCCTTTTCACTGGCTTCCCACGCCTGGTGCTTAATTACTTATCATTAGCAATGTACACGGGGGCCTTGCTGCATATTTATAAAATGGGATCGTTAGTACATGGGAAGACAAAGGCTCCTTTAAGGCTGTCATTAGTTATTCTGTTTTCATGGAGATGTTCATTAGGAGAAACTACCCACCTGGTTAAATCATTATAATTAAGAATTGGTAATCTCCTTTGCATTTTTAACTTGCTCTTCCGTCTGTTTGCAGGAGGCTAAACAAGCCTTACTTGGCTGCTATTCTGTCATCTTTCATTTTCTCAGGAGCTGTCAGCAAATCCAGACCCCTTGTTTTAAAGTGGAGGTGCTGACTGATTTAGAGCATGGTGGATACAGTTTTGGTAATCCAGGGGTTCATCTCTGAGCCTGTGGACCAGTGGTGGAAGGGTGAGTCAGAGCCCAGAGCCCGGGAGCCTCAGCTTTGTCCATGGCTGTCCTTAACCTCCTCAAGCACAGGGATTGCTGGGCTGGGAGGCCCCTGGCCATTACTCCCTTGTGCACCAAGTAAGACAAGTAGCAGTTGGGTAGTGCGAATGCTCGAATGGCAGCCTTTATGTGTTCTTGATTAGGGGTGCCCACAACATAACATTATAGCTGTGTCCTTGCCAGTGCCCAAGCAAATACAGGCTAGGCAGGGCGTTCCAGTTGGTAGCAAATGGTCATGAGGCCCAACCACGGACTCGGTGACAGAAACACAATGCAGGAAGCATGGTCTTGCTGCCACCCACTCCCCTCTGCCTAGATTGATCTGAAGCAAACTGCTATCCTGGGCTGGTGAGAATTTGCCAGCGATAAGCCACGGTTGTGGGAACCGCCGGGGCAGGGCATAAACATCATCTGTAAACAATTAGGGCAGGCGCTGCTCACTCAGTGCCATTCTGAGGAGCTAAGGAAGTCTGCAATCAGTTATATCTCCAATTACCATAAAAATATATTAGCCATTCATTCATTTATTAATGATTCATCAGTTAACCACACATAATGAGCAAATAATTAGCAGTGCTGTACGGTTGCCAAAATTGAAAAAGTGTTGGCATTTTCAAGATGAAAGGTTGCATTTATGCAAAAGTCTGGTGATGATAAAGTTAATGTGGAATATCGTTATAAGAAGTGGCTGTCCTATATTGCAGGCCGAGGGACCACAAAACTTGCCTAATTGAAGTGAAATTAACATTCTCCCCAAGTCTGCTTGTTGCCACACACAAACGGCGGGGTCCCTCCCGAAGATCTCCCTTCAGGAAGGTGCGCCACACAATACAAGTTAATAAAATGCCAGACAGCTAGACTGTGTTCTTTGTTTGCTTGGTGCAGGGCCTCGTGGAAAACAATAAATTGCATTCATGTCAGCCGAGGCCCATCCCTTTGCTAATTACTGTTTGGTGCTGAAATGACTTCTGTGAAATTGGGAGCGCGAGGAAACCGGGAGCCTTACAAGGGAGGCTTTTCAGAGTTTTGCAGTAAATGTGAGATAGGCCTCGGGCACACAGATGTTAAAACACTGAATTCCCCCACAGATTACACTAATGGAAACCCTGTCAGGGTAAGTCAAATCCGGGTCTGTGGTCAAAATCTAATTAAGGTTTCTGTACTTAAAAAGAATATGAATGCCTGGGGGTGGCGATGAATGTATAAGAAACTCACTTGTTTGGAAAACGGTTAGCGTGAATGATAAGTACCGCGGGGCTGTTACCTGCCACGTAACACCTGCTTTCTTGGTCGCATTCTGCTTTGCTGAAATCACTAGCCGGGTTGTTCCAGAGGTCAGTGAACTCTGCTCGGGCCACAGTGGCCTCTGCCTTTGGGGTCTGGGACAAAGAATGGTTTGAGGTCACGGTGAAAATGGATCCTTAGAAGTCGCCCTGGAATCCCAGAGGGTGCCTTGCCCGGCCACATGAAAACCACCCCAGATGATCCTGCCCAACTGCCTGGCGCCACTGAGGAAATACTTCTCGGGGAGGGTGTGGGGCTGGCCTAGTCTTCCCTATTGGGCAAACAAAGGGTCGCCTGCTTGCGGCTCACCCTCCAGCCTGTCAGGCCAGCCGCTCGGAACAGCTGCCGTGTGCAGGCGAGGCCCTGCTTCTAATAGAGGAAATGAATTTATAATGCTGCCGTCTCTTCATTTTCACCGAGCACAAATTTCCCCTTAAATACTTAAAAACAACACCCAGAGCTGGATACACCTTAAATTTTGAATAAATGAAATCTTAATCCAGTCTGTTGCTATGGCTGAGTTGTTATTAAAGAAATAAATTTGAAACAGCAAGTGGTTTGAGAATTTTTGAATTTAATTATTTAAATCTACTTAGGGTAACTCTTGTGTGCTATTTCAGTTTCCCATGGAGAACATGAATTCTGGGAAAGGTGTCCCATGCAGGGCCTTGGAAATATTAACTTTCATGTACAACTGTGGCAGTGGTGGACGGGCTCTGCCACCCTCCTGAGAGAAAAGGAAAAGGAAAAATATTTCTGAGATGTTTTCCCCCTTGTGACATTCAGTCAAGGAGTACGAGTCATATTTTTCAAAGAGAGAAAGCCAAGTCCCCTTTTCAACTTCCATTGGCTTCAGAGTCAGCCTTTAAACGTCACTCATTTGAAGCTCTTCAGAGAGCAGGCGAGCAGGCAATCATTGAAACCACGTTAGGGACCAAAAAAGGAAAGAGAAATTATTACTGCTCCAACTGAAATGGCCAGCAACTCATTTAGTGTGTTCTCTGGCTTGGCAAGTGTCTGGGGCCTGCTTTTCGACATTTGTGAGAACGGATTGTCTGTTGTAAGGAACAGGTTCAGGCCTGGCTTCCTGGGCCTTGCCTTAGTTTTGACAGCAAAGGAGACCGTCTGTGTGCAAGCAACCTAGCTCTCCAGTGGTGTTTACACTGGGGTGTGTTCGGGGGAGCAGGGAGGGGAAGGTACAGCGTTAGGGCACCGACTTGCGGGAACCTTTCCAGCTTTCTGGGACTTTGCCATGGGGCTTGATAGGTCTGGGGGTCCTGTCTAAGAGGGTTAACTGCCGGTCCACCTGCACTCTCTCTGGAGTGTAGTCTCACCCACACAGTGAGATTCTGAGACGTGAGTCAGAGAAATGCTGAAGATCTCACTTGTTTCTCTTTCATGCCGGCTATTTGATATTGTAACAGTCAGGACCTTGGAACTGCCAAACAGAACTTTCCCACACCCAACCCAGACCAGCAGGAGGATATTGACTTGGAGTGATTTCTAGATCCTGAATTCTTCTTCTTATTATATTTTTTTTTCTGCTCAATATAAAAATCTTCATAAAAGCCAAAAATCTTGAAGGAAAAAAAAGCAGACCTTAGTGTGGGGCCCAGCCTCAGCCCCAGCCTTGTTTCCAGGGAATGCCAAGTGCTGCAGAAATTGTGTAATTCGCAGTGTTCAGAGGATGAGTGAATGCTTTATCTTTGGAAAGAGCGGACGTGAAGTTAGATTAGGGGTTTCCCCAGGAAGTGAGGCCCTTAGCCAGTGGTGGCTCAGAGGTAACATCTGTAGTAACAGCACCATGGGCTTACAGCTGATTTGGAGGGTTTAATTCTTTTTAAAAGTCTACCTGCATTTATAAACAGCTCCTCTTGCAGATGCCCGAGGACTTTGGGAAGGAAAAGCTGTGATTCCTGCTCTCGGGGGGAGGGGGGGGTTTCTCAGATTAGCTGAAAGAGTGGGCTCCAAAAAAGTATGAAGTCAGGTTCACGGAGCCAAATTCTACAAAATTTCCAGGCCCAGCAGGTAGGAACCAATAACCATTTTCTGGAAGGGTGGATCCATTGGAAAGGGAGTGCCATGCTTCCCATCGGGATTGTTGTGGGACATAGACATGAACCCTGCGACTTCCCATGGGGATTGTTGTAGGACATAGACATGAACCCTGCGACTTCCCATCGGGATTGTTGTGGGACATAGACATGAACCCTGCGACTTCCCATCGGGATTGTTGTAGGACATAGACATGAACCCTGCGACTTCCCATCGGGATTGTTGTAGGACATAGACATGAACCCTGTGACTTCCCATCGGGATTGTTGTAGGACATAGACATGAACCCTGCAACTTCGTTCCTTCCCCTTGTGCTTTTTTCCTTTTTTTTTTTTTTTGAAGTTAATGACATTTCAATTCTTTTGTTGGGCAGATGGTAGAATATCACACCTGCTGGAAAAGTAGTTACTTTGGAAAGGGACATTAGTTTGGGACTATTTATAATAATATTAATAAAAATCACACTGGCCTCTTAGTATATGCATGTTGTTCCCCCAAAGAAGTAGCCCAGCTGGACACTCATTTCTTAAGGTCACCATTTCTTAAGGTCCTGCTTTCTCTGTTTCTGTGCTCCCCAGACTGGCTTTAAATTTTTCTTTTTACATTTAGAAGTGTGTGTGTGTGTGTGTGTGTGTGTGTGTGTGTGTGTGAGAAAGTTCACATGTGGAGGTCAGAGGACAGTTTGCTGGAAGTGGCTCTTTCCCTCGACTGTGTGGGTTCTGGGGAACTCAGGCTGCTAAACTTGGCCACAAGACGCCGCACCTACTGAGCCATTTCACTGATCCTGTCTTTTGTTTGTTTTTTGTTTTTGTTTTGAGACTGGATCTTACTATCTCACCCTGTCTCACCTGAAACTTGATATTCAGACCAAGCTGGCTTAGAATTTGCAGTGGGTCCCTTTGCTCCTGCCTCCTTAAGTGTTGGGATTACAGGTATAAACCACAATGCCCGGCTTTCTGGACTGGTTTTTAATCTCCAATTTGTTCTGGGCTTTTTCTCTCATCCCATTTCTCTCTGCTCTGTCCTTTTCATCTCCTTCTTCCCCCATGCCTCACTGTCCTCCTCTTTCCCCCTTTCCTGTCAAATTTCCATTTCTCAGGAAGCTACTCCAGCTACTGCAGGGCCGAACTCAGCTGTGGTCTGCTGCGGTCTCCCCAGAGGGCACAGATCTCCAAAGTTCCAGTTCTGGACCAGACGCTCTGTGGCCACCAGGCTGACAGGCTCACGACCCTGCTAATGCCATGTGGTTCCTGGGGCCTTGGCTCTTGTCTGTCTCTCATGTAGAAGACTTCTGCTACGCCTTTCCAAACTCCTCGTGTTTATCGATTATCTCCTCTTTGAAACCCTTCTTTGCTTCCTTGATTTCCACTGCATCTAAGCTCCTAATGCCCACAATTTAGGAACCCTTTCATTGTACTCTATAATTTAGTCTTAGCTTCCCATATAAGCCCTAAGCTTCTTACAGCTAAAAGAGGCTACAGTGCTTATTATGTACAATGCTCTGTATTAAGGTGCATTGCATTATTATTCCATTTAATCTCCATGACAACCCTATGAGGTGAGTCTTTTTTACTTCTCCCATTTCCATTTTACAGATAAGTAAGCCCAGGCCCTGAGAACACGTCTGATTCACCCAAGGTTATCTGGTAACCAAAAACCAGTGCTGGCTTCTTCCGTGTTCCCTGTTTGGTTCCACCCTAATCCTGCTTTGGGAATGATGGGCTGGCAGCCTCATCCCTCCGTCCTGGGGCAGCTTGTCCCCACAAACTGATGTTGTGGTGCTATGAAGATCTGTCCCCTGACCCAGGCTTGGGGCAACTTCTAAGTTCAAATGGGGTTCAGAGGTCTTGGTGAGGTTAGCTCAGGTCTTCATCCTGATTTCATCAGAGCTCAACTCCTCCATCAGCCCCACCTTGGTTCCTTCTTTTTCTCCTTTCTACAGGAAGTGGTACCTAAGAGAATGCACTAACTTTCTCGCACAGGCATCTGATTCAAAGTCTGCTGCTTCTCAGGGGAGCCAATCTAAGGAGTTGGCACAGGCGCAGTCGGAACAAGGTGATATGAAGATATCTGGAGGGGGTGTGCCTGCTGGCCATGAGTTATGAGGACCGCATCTCTAGAGGTACATGGCACAGAGACTGATCAATGCCAAGCTGGAATGTAATGCTGGCTGGTGAATGTATTCAGCATCTGGGAAATAGACAATAGTATTGGCTGACTATTACCAGAGGGGCATCAATGCTTTAGAAAAAGAGGAATTAGTTAGTAGTTAGTATGGAGACCAAAAGGTCGTATAGATTAAATATATAGCAAGCCTGTTCTTTTATAATTAGGCGGCAAAAAACTTAGACATTAAGACAGTAGAGCCAGAGCCATCCTAAGATTGACAGGGTTCCAGAGGAGTTTGCATGTTCAACCCAGGTGAGTGTACTATTTTTGCCAGACCAGATTCTGAGGGAGGGAGAGCAGGACCTTGAGACATATTAGATGGAGGTGTCTGAGGAAGTCTGCAGGTTCCCACCCTCTTTGGACCAGCAGAAGTCGGCTGGTCCTCTCTGCTAACTCTAACATTGTGCTGCTTTTGCCTGAAGACAATGCAGAAGCCTCTGTCTTGCAGTGCAGAGGTGTCTTTCACTCTAAGACCCATTTCCTCACTCGGCAGCCAGACCAAAACCAATTCTTGTTTTATCAGTCTTAGAGGCCTTGGGTCCCAAAGGGATGCCACAGAGTCCTGCTGGACTCTGAGCTGTGGCTACTGGCAGGACACTTTGGATACAAGTGCGAAGGGATCATTATTTTAGCAGTGGTTGTTGACCCTAATCAAGAAGAAGGGGGCTACTTTTACCCACTCAGGGCAGCTGGACCTGTGCTTACCACCTGCAGGAACATTTGGGTATCTCTAGATCATCTGTTTACCCAAGTTTGATGGTACATGGACGAGCACAGAAACCTTGTTGAGAAGAGGTTTAGGAGCCCGCCCTCTCAAAGACGAGGACATTGGGTGCAAATAGGTCCACCAGGAAAGCCACCAAACTAGAAGAGATTCTGGTTGAGGGTAAAATTGTCATCAGAAGGGGAAGCAGTGATCTCAATGGCAACCTTGCAGACAGGTGAAATTGTGGCTGGCTCCAGCTGCAGTTGGGGGTTGTGTCAGTCAGATAGAGGTTGCCAGTCTCAGTGTCTTGTTGTCATTGTTTTCCAGGCTATCTGGCCATTTGGCACCTAATTAGCGTTCCCACTTCCAGTCTAGCAGGTTGGGCTCTTGGGTGATGTATATCCTCTCCCCGCAGCCACGTTGTCTGACTACTCTCCACTGCATATATCTTGAGCAGCTGCTGTGTGGTAGGCTTTTGTCTTTGGTATGGGGAATATGAAAATGAGGACGAGAAATAAAATGTTTTTCTTTGCTTTTAGGAGGGTCACAATTTGGTGGTGAGAGAGAGAGAGAGAGAGAGAGAGAGAGAGAGAGAGAGAGAGAGAGAGAGAGAGAGAGAGAGAGATTTAGCCGGACTAGTACTAAACACAGTAGTGGAAGCGGTGATAGATGTCACACAAGAGAGGTGTGATGGGGAGAAGACCAGGAGAGGAGGGCTTTCGGGAATTAGTGGCTAGGCTGACCTTCTGGTGGCAGACAGGAGGTCTGGATTGAGAGGTTTTCCAAGCAGAGCAAAGGTTTGGGTGACGGCTCTCAGGTGGATGTTTCTGTGGCAGAGGTCAGGGCAAGGCTAGGGTTGCAAGTTTTATTCTATGGATGACACAGGGACGTTGGCAGGGATGAGGTTGTCTTGTGTTCTCTACTTACATGCTTGCAGTGACAACTCCTCTTTCTTATGGGAATTGAGTATCCTCAACATTTATACCAAGAAAAAGTGGTGGCCACAAAGACGTGCTTGAGGTTACTACTCCCTGTCCGTAGGTTCTTCCACATGGTTGGTACTGCCTAGTTGGTTTTTTATATACTGTTGAAGATTAACCATTTCTCCCAAATTATTTATGGTAGTAACACCTAGAGTACTGATAGGGAGATTGGCAATTTCTCGTATGCCCGGGGCTGCAGAACGCTAGCAGTTTGGGACAGTAACCCAGAAGACCCTGCGTACTGATGCTGCGTGCAAAGGCCTCATTGACTGGGATCAATTCACTGTGTTCATTGAGCTCTTGAATGACAATTCTGAAGGCAGATAAGCACACAAAGCCATCACATGGTCAGAGCACAAAAATCAAGATTAAAGGGAGCATTGAATTCTAAGGTCATCATGCCTTAGGGCACAAGAATGGTGAGCAACTTTGCAACAAGTTGGTGATCAAGTTTACACTAAATTTCATGTGCAATTCAACATTTTATATAGATGAACTCAAATAAGAGATAGAGGCTACCTTTTCCCTCTTAACTTTTTTCCCCATTAACAACCGTAGACAATGCACAATTGTGAGTCACCATAGTTTATCATGACACTATAAAGTGCAGTTTCTGCTCTGATGGAAACCATACTCGGTTATAGAAATGTGTTATTACTGATCCTTTCTGATGGCAGCCGGATCACAGTTTCGTGCTTGGTCTTCCTTCATGCCCCATCTGGTCCTCATGGACATTGCTCTAACATGGTCTAAGATACCAACCTGTATACTGCACAAAGAGACTCTTGAGTGAGGCTCTGCACCTGAAAGCTGGCTTTCAGACTATTTACGATTGAGAGTTCCAGGCTATCCTTTAGAAGCAAAAGAAACTTTATTTTTTTTTCAATAACACTGGCTGTGTGAGACAGCCAGGAAGGCAAGTACTGAAAGCGAACATTTAGAACCATCCTTCCGTAAGCAGCCTTGGTGAACAGAACACCTGGGGCGGGCCAACTGTGGGAAAAGCTTTAAAAGGTGTTGGCTGTAATCTGTTAAAACCACTGGGAACTTTAGTTCAGATGTTCTATGGATCTGGGTGAAAACGGTCAGATGTCTACATAGATGTACCAACTGACAGTGAATAATCCTCTCGAGATTGCCAGCTTTCTGCCCAGGCCTCCTCCTTATCCATCCAGCTGCTTCTCTTTCCTCCCTTCTTTCCGAAACCCCCTTTAATCTCTGATAA
Source organism: Dicrostonyx torquatus (assembly GCA_028555095.1). Taxonomy (NCBI): domain Eukaryota; kingdom Metazoa; phylum Chordata; class Mammalia; order Rodentia; family Cricetidae; genus Dicrostonyx; species Dicrostonyx torquatus. Next base: position 9,355,914 of record JAQHUG010000029.1, read on the forward strand.
GGTGGACGTTAAGTGCAGAAGACGTCCATTGAATTTCAGTGGTTCTCAAGGGACTGTCGTGCACAGAAAAGGTCGAAGCATGGGTGTCAACTGACGAGGTTCATGAGCTGGACTGGCAGACTGCAAAGGGATGAGAGTAACGTCTGGTTGCCAGAGACACCGAGCACACCTTCTTGCTAGACATGGACTAGCAAGAGAAATGACGTTGGACTCAGGTGGACTTCCCAGCTCTGGTAAAGCCAGTTCCAGCAACGTTTTGAGTCATTGCAAAGAGGTAGGAATGCGAGGCTTGTGGGCCCAGCTCTGTCACTCACTCTAGGGTGTGGTTTTCCTTACTGGAAACCTGGGGAATGAGGCAGTGATCTCTGAGTTTCCTCTCAACCTCAAAATGTCATGAAGGAGAATCACATCCGGCCACCTCGGATGGTTATATTGCTACTGTATGCTTTCTTTAAACAGAGTCTCAAATCCATTCAGTATGAGACAGATTAGTAATCAGAACCAGAAAGTCGGGAGAGGCCACCCCCAGACCCAGGGAGTTTACTGCCTTTCCCTGGATGTTTGTTTACTTCTTCTGACTCCTAGGTGGGGGTCCCATTCTAGGGAAGTAACATTCAATGAGCCCAAGCAGAGGGAGAAGCTTTATCCTTCATCTCCCCTTCCCAAACAATCTCGCTTAGTTCATCATCTTGTGTTGACATTACTTATGAATGCTAATTAACTCATAAATGCTAATTAATAACTCCATGTGCTTCTATTTACTGGCAAATACAGGCATCCAGGTGCAGTGGAGACCTGATCTCAAGCTCAGTGTTTCTCTGTCTCTAAGAGCGTGGCTGAGTGACTCTGGTGTCCCATCAAAGTCAGATCTGAGAAATACGCGTGCCTCACGGAAGCATCCTCTTCTGCCTTTCCACTAAGAAAATAAACCGGGGCCAAATCCAGCCCTCTCAGTCATTGTTCTCCAGAGACGCTAGATCCATAGGCTATAAGTATAGATGTAGAGAAAGAGATATTGGCTTATGAGATTATGCAAGTTCAGAAGGCAGAGAACGGGAAGCCTGGCAGTATTTCTGGTCTACACAGCAAGGCCCGAGAGCCGAGGGAGCTGGTGGTATTAGTTCCAGAGGGTGAAGAAGGTGTATGATAACTCAGGGCAGGAGAAGGTAAAAAACACCAGTTCACCTGCTCTCCATCTGCTCTGTCGAGTTAGGCGCCCAGGTGGTTTGGATGTGCCCACCAGTTTGGCAAAGGTGACCTTACTCTCTCAATTCAGATAGTGACCCCTTTTCCAGACACAGCTTCACAGAAGCATAGGGACTTGATGGCTCCCCATTCCTACCGCTTAGTCAAGATGAGGCATAAAATTGATCATCACACGGGCAAATACCAAGAGCAGATTAAATTTCAAGGCTGGGGGACAAGGCTGAAATACGGAGGTGGGCAGAGAACCTGCTTCAGCCTGACCTTGGAGGACACCAAGGTGTTTTCTCCTTGTCATGGAGAGGTGTGGGGACCTCAAAAGTGTAGAAAGGAGGGCTTGGTCAGGCTGGACCAGAAGAAAGCCAGTGGGGCCCTGAAGCCCATAGGACATCAATGCCTTGGCTGTGTCCTAGGCAGAGCCGAGCGGACTGCCTCCTCCGATAGATGGTCGGCTGTATAAAGGCTGGAGGGCATCCTAGCCGAAGCCAGACCTTCCCTGTGATGCTGTGGACTTAAGCTTAAACTTGTGGTCCTCGCTGGGAAGCCCTGTGCTTTCATGTGGCTTATGCGACTATGGAGGTTCGAATGTTTTCAGCAAATGAGATGGATCTTGGCCCTGAGTCTGAGGATCATACGACTTGGGATGGGTCGCACAGGTTTTAGTGTGGAATTTTCCCTATGTCTGTGCTATTGCCTGGGACCGCTCGGTTCGAGGGCTTTGTAAACGGAGGAAGAAGGTCCTATAGCTTGGGCAAACTCACAGAACTTGGAAGTAGCTTTTAGTGATGCTGGGATTTGATATCTGCCTTGGGTGCAGCTGTAGGGCCACGCTGGCCCACGTGATTCAGATACGGCATTGCTCTAGTCCCCAGCCCGTCAGAGCTGCCTTCTCCAGCTTCTAGAGCTGTCTGTCCTTGGGCCTTGCTTCCTCTGCCAGCTGCAGTTCATAGCTGAGCCTTGCCCTGACCTCCCTCCTCACCAAGTCTTTTCCAGTACAAGTTCCCCTTCCCCAAACTTACAGCATTCTCTAGCCTTCCCCGCTCTCAGGCCCATTTTGTACCCTTGCGTAAGATCCAGTCTGGGGAGCAGTGCAGACTGTTGCTTCTGGGGAGCTTTTCTTAGCAAAGAAAGAGAATCTTTATAAACCTTGTACTCTTTTTCAAAGAGGCTTTATGGGTGGTGAGGATAAAGTCAGAGGCAGAAGAAAGAGCTGCTAATTCTTTGTCAATCCACCTGCTTTGGAAGGTGGGTGTGGGAGGGGGAGCCTTCCTCCGTGTCTCTTCCCAGGGGTGCAGGGAACACAGGGTTGCTTGACACCTCTAATGCTGTTCTCTGGGACAGTCAACCCCCATTTTCCCCTCCCTGGCTGGTGTGAGACAGAGACAGGGCCCGTGGCTGCGTCTGCCATTCCCAAATGTGACAGCTGTGTAGTCCTGGGATAATTGCTCGTATCCTTTCCTTCTCCCTTCCAGGTCTTGGAAAGTGTGCCAGGAATGGCCGCTGTGTGGTTTGATGGCCTGCAAACGCAGCTCTTCCATTTCCGTCTCAAACTCCAAGGCAGCCGGGTCAGAGTTTGAACCAGGGCTACAGAGGATAATGGGTCAGATGCAATTAGCAGCCCAGAGAGCCGCACACAGCAGTCCAATTTATTTATTATTTATTTATTTTGTGCCCGTCAGATTCCAAGAATGCTAGTGCTTAAAAAGCAACCAAACAATTGCTCTTTGTACTGAAATAAAGCCCAGTTCATTCCAGAAATCAATCGCACCACCAGGTGGAGCACACTCTGGCCCCAGACAGATGAGGGCCCTCAGTGAAATCTTGTTAAATCAAAAACTTGATCCAGAAGTGGTGCAGATAGGGAGCATGAATGGAATGGAGTCAGTTCCTCTCAGGCGAATTCTTTTCTTCTCCCACTCTTTAGAAAAGAATTCCCCATCCGGTTTCATCAGCCTCAGCATCTCTGCAGCCACGCAGCCACCTACCCTTTGCTGTTCAATGTGTTGCTTTAACGTGATTGAAAATTAAAGGGTAATATTGGGCCCATGCAAATGGTTTTGAAAACCATGTGCACCCATGCGCTCCCTTCATTTAATTAATAGTCTTGTAAACTATATGGTGTGCTTGAAGTCAGTCGAGAAGCACAACCGTTCCATGTTAAATATCCACTTAATATTTAACAGGATGCGAGGTGCACTCTGGAGCACACGAGGCCCGTCTCGAGTTTCAGTCTCGAAATTTCAAAGCTGACCCAAGTCAACCCAAAAAATGTTTAACAACCTGGGCCCGAACACAAGAAACCCTATGATGAGCAGACATTCAATTACTTTTTTTTTTTTTTAAGTAAGAAACATTTTTGTGAAATAGAGGCCCTGGAAATGGATTGGCAGCTGCAGAGGTAGTGAGCAAGGGCTGGATCTTGTGGAGGAACTTTTACCAGAGTAACAGAACTCAAAAGAAAATGTGAATAGCAGACACCTTTGTTTCCCGGTCAAATGAACTGACTCAGAGAGAAAGCATCTTCACGTGTTTTTAAATGCAGAGTTATTTATTTATATGCTAAAAATTGAAGCGGGGTTATGCGAGTTCTCCTCTCGTGTAGGAGTTGCGTGGGGGCAGACAGAGTTGATCTCATGGGTCCCTGTCTTAAGTCACCCAGCGAAACTGGAGATAAAGAGTTCCAGTGATGGGGGCAGGGGCTGCATTCGGGTTCTGCGGCCTATTGGCCGCTGTGAGTTTCAAAGTCTTTCCGACTGGCTATGAGACAGCCTATGGAGGCAGGAAAGTGGCACCATGCAGACTGGATTGTGGCAGCCGAGAAGCAGAAGACTACAGCTATCTTCATCCTGGCTCTAGGGAGGAAGAGGCAGGGGGATCTCTCTGAGTTCGAGGCCAGCCAAGACTACAAAGTGAGCACTTGGGGTGGGGGAGGGAGGAAGGGAGGGAAGGAGAGAGAGAGAGAGAGAGAGAGAGAGAGAGAGAATAGCTGGCTGGCAGGGGCAGGCTTTCTACTTTTAGGAGACCAAGGAATAATCTGCAGCCAGAAGTGAGCAGCCAAGCCATTCTTTATCTTACAGAACCAGATGCAGTTGGACCCAGGGAAACAAGGCAATGCCAGTTATGACATAGGTTAAGAGGGAAAGAAGTGGGCATGTAACCTTTGACATCTCAGGCTCCAGCATCTCAATTCCAGCCCTTTGGCCCTGACCTCTTCACATTCCAATATCCTGAAGCCAGGCTCTCCGAAGCCTATGCTGCAAATTATCTTGGTGTCGTGGATAAACAATCTCTGGTTCAGGTGTGGTCTAGAGACCACCCGCACCACTCATGCTGGATAAACCTTTGAAACTCTGGGCTTCTGGGCCTCATATTCACTAAGTTGGGTGGAGTGCAGCCAGTGGTTCTGCCGGATACTACTGGCTTGAGTCACTGATCCAGGCTCTACTTAGAGGCCACTGGACTCATTCTTTAGCAGGTTCCCTTGGTGACAGTCATTTGCTCAAATGTGGACGTTTGAACACAAACCCCCTCATTGAACAGAAAGTTTCTCAGCCACATTATTCATTTTTCCTCCAAAATAGAGGGAAGGCTCTGTCCTTTAAAGTGAGTCCAGTGGTACTTGAAATGTCATTTGGCAAGAGATGAGGGATGAAACCAAAGGGGAGATTAATGACAAACAGGATCTGAGTCCTTGCTAAAATAAAAATGGATTCACACCCAACGTCTCCTGAAGCATGCGGCGTGTGGCAGCTCGTGTGAGTGTGTGCCCTGGATAGAAAGAGGCCCTGCTGCAGAGATGTGTGATGCAAGGGGACAGTACCCTTGGGAGGGGGACCACCTTTCTTCTGCGCGGAGGCAGGCTTTCCAGAGACACATGAGAAGAGCAATGTTGCCTGAGGGATGTCCTGTTTCTGAGTCCAGATGTTGGGTTTGCAGGCTTAGACCTTGGTTCAGTTCTTGTCTTTGAGCCTGGCCTGACAGCCCAGCATTTTTGTGTGATTGTTTTAAGGATCACAGTTGATAGAGAAGTCACAGTTTCTCATTCAGTTTTAAGAACCTAGAAGAAGACCACGCTGGCCAGAAGAAATTGGGCTTGTGAGCTTCAGCTACAGGTCAGGAATGTAGCAGTCATCTGTATCCTTTTTGGGTGTTATAATTTTGATTAGGAAAATGCTAAGTCACACCTGGGGGAAAAAGAAAAAATGAAGGCAAACTATTAGCTCTTTGTAGTCGGTTATACCCAAACTTTAAAGCAGCAAGTGCCCAGTAGAGTTCAGCATTCGGTTCTTAGGATTCATTCAAAATGATAGCATGGGAGATGGCTTCGTTGATAAAAATGCTGGACTTTCTGGAATAGCTGGTTCTGCCCCTCTTTGGACGCTATGGCAAGAGAGCTGGCCTGAACCCTCATGCGAGAGATGCATCCCTCCACTTCCACCCCCACATGGCAAGGGCTGGGGTGGGGCGGCCCAGGTGGTCCAGACTGACCAGCGCAACTATCACCCGGGCCCACTGCTGGGCCAGGAGTTGGTGTTCTCTACCATCTACTCCAGCTAGGACCCGCTGGAGCTTGTGAGGGACTGGTCCTGTGGAACAATGCCGGCACACCATGACTTGTATATCCAAGAGGAGTCCCAGTGCTGAGGGTGTGCCAGAAACCAGATGCTCTGAACCAGACTAGTGACTCACTGCGATGAACATTTGCAAGTGTAACTGGTTGGACAAAAGAGTCTACTGTGTGACACCCTGCTCGCCATGCTCTCCATGCTCCCCATGGCACCAGGAGGAATGAAGAGGTGGGAAAGGTGGAGGAGTGAAGAGGTGTTGTTGTTGTTGTTGGTTTTGTTCTTTTGTTTTTCCTTTTGTTTGCTTGTTTGCATGTTTTGGCTTGATTTTTTTTTTTAAATTTTCACTTGGAGGGGCGCTGCAAGGGGGAGAAGAGAATATGGAGAAGCTGGGAAGTGAGCAGAAATAGATGCATGATGTAAAATTCCCAAAGAGTCAATAAAGAAATTATGTTAATTTTTTAAAAAAAGCTGAGCTTTTTAATGTGCACCAGTAACCCTAGTGGTGGGGAAGGAGATGCAGGCGGATCCCTGGGATTTCCTGGATATGGCAGGCTGCAAGCCAATGAGAGCCCTGTTTAAAAAAAGGTAAATGGTGCCTGAATAAAATCACCTGAGGCTGTCCTCTAGTATCCTTGTACTCACATGAACACACATACAGACACACATTGACACACACACATACATACAGACACAGACTTATACACAGATACACACACATACAGCCACAGACACACACATATATATACACACAGACACAGACACACATATAGGCATAGACGCAGTCACACACACAGATCCACGCACAGACACAGACACACATACAGACATAGACACATGCAGTCACACACACAGATCCAC
>JAQHUG010000029.1:9367135-9390624 GCA_028555095.1 Dicrostonyx torquatus
TTCTCAGATTTCAGATCTAGTTGCCAGCCCTTTTGCCCTCTGAGCCATTTAGAAGGAACACACCCCAGAAGTACTTTATAAAAAAAACTGGACCAACAGAAGGAAATGAATGAAACACATTTTACTCACCAAGCAATCAAATCCAAGTTTCCTCCAAGCTTCTTTGTTTTATTTACAAAGCTCACAGATAGGGCTGGAACCATGACTCAGAGGTCAGAGGTCAGGCATGGAGATCAAGCATAGAGGTCAGGCTTGGAGGTCTGGTCAGTCCTTAGGCTCAGGAGTGGAGAGAACTTATTGCTTGCATAGAGACCCAGGCTTTGATCCCAGCATCCACAGCCACCTGTCCCTGTATTTCCAGGATATCCAATGTCCTCTTCTCAGCTCTTTAATACCTGCACACATAGAGTGAACACAGAGATAAGCAAGTGAGCATGTACACATGTACACAAACACATATACACATGCAAAATGAATTAAAGATTTTAAAGCCCACACATACTGATGGAGGGCTTATGGTAGATGGACAGGGGTGGCATGATTTTAGCTCAGGCCTTGACCTCTATGAGTGTCTAGCTCATGGGAGTGATGGCATGCACATAGATTATTATGCTCCAATGACTGAGGATCACATGTTCCATGGGCGAGCCACTGATAACACATGATAACACAAAACCTTTGCAAAGCCAGCAGAGGATTCCTTGGGAAAGGGCTCATAAAATGGGAAAACGGGGCCCATGTTAGGCTCGGGTTAGGGAAGGATGGCCAAGCAGAGGTGGGGAAAGGGACATTGGAGACAGGGTGCTGCATTTACATTTGTGGAGGTTCTGACTTTTTGCCAAGAACGGTGCTCAGCAGCTCACAAACATCTACATTTTTCACCAGGACTCAATGAGAAAGGAACAATTATTTCTCCCCAAACACGAACCTTGACAACCGCCCACCTTAGGCAGCACTGAGGGGAAATGAATTCTGAGCACTTCATATGCATGGAGTCTCTTGGTTGTCATAATAACTCTACGAAGAAGACATAACATGTAGCATGAATAATAAAAACCCAGGGACAGATATTGGGGTTCAAGCTGAAGATCAGAAAAGCAAGACAGCTGAGCCACTAGAAATGTCTTACCTCTAGCAAGGCTGGGCGACTGCAGACTGAGCTCTGAGCCTCTCTCTCCTCCCGTTTTATATTCCCCTTTAGTGTTGGGATTAAAGGAGTGTGACTTCTTAGTACTGGATTAAAGGTGTGAACCCCCACTACCTGGATCTGTTTCTGCATTGATGTTGTGTAGCCCAGGGTGGCCTTGAACTCACAGAGAGCCATTTGCCTCTGTCTCCCAAATCCTGGGATTAAAGATGCACGACAGCACTGCCTGGTCTCTAGTGCTTTAGTTTTACTCTCTCATCTTCAGGCAGGCTTTATTTATTAAAACATAAATAAAATATCACTATAACTACCACCACTATTATTCCCATCTTTTAGAGAGATATACAACCTGTCCCGTATATCCAGCCAGTGAGGAGGAAAACTGGGGTTAGGACCCAAAGTTGACTCTCAGGAGCCCTTTATTTCTAAAATAAAGTTTTACTTGCCATCTCAAATGTTCACAGGACACAGTAAGAAGCTGATGGACATATCCAGTGCGTATCCATCAAATCCGTGCACTATAAGCGTTTCCCTCCCTGTAAGCGTTTCCCTCCCCTTTGTTCTGGGAGGCTTTGGGTTCTTGCCTGGTTCTTTATAAAATCTGTAATAAACTGTTGTAAACTGCAGTTACCCTACTGTGACGAAGAACACTGAGATCTATTTATGCGTGTGCGCATGTGTTGTGTATGTGTTTGTTGTGCACACAATTGCATATGAAGGCTGGAAGACAGTCTGGTGCTGTTCCCTGTTGCCTCCCTGTTCCTTCCTTTTCTTCGTTTCTGTTTTTTCGTGACAGGGTCTCTCTGTGTAGCCCACTATTTATAGAACAAGTGGCTCCTGCCATGCCTGCCTTCCCTGCTGCTGGACTGGAACCCCTCGGAAACCCTGAACCCAGATAAACCCTCTCTCTCCTGTTTTTGCCTGTCAGGTATTTTCGTCACAGCAACACAAAATGAAACGGGTGCAGTCAGTGAGGATGAAATGCAGGCAAATCACCTTGGGAAATCTGTTGTGTAGATGGGCTAGAAGTGCCCGGTGTGCTGGCGAGTCTTTGGGCCTCTGCAGTGAGGAGCGGTACTGTTTGTAGCACTTCAGTGGAGGGTTCCAGGCAGTGAGCCAAGGAAGATGTGTCCAGTCCAGGAGATGAGAGACTGTCACGCCCTGGTCACTTTCCCATCTCATTAGATGATTTTCATGAGTCATTTTGTCTCAGAATCAATTGGACAGTGAAATATTCCAGGAGGAAACATAAGAAGGGTGAGCCATGTCTTCAAATCTTGGGAGAGACACCCACGGTTTCCTCAGTAGTTTCCCATGGATCCCACAGGTTCCGGGAGGAATAACAGTGTTGGTGGAGACTGCTTGTTCGTTTCCGGGCCACCCAGACTTGAAATAATCACACTGAAACTATTAATTACAACACTGCTCGGCCAGTGACTATAGAATATTCCTAGCTAGCTCTTACATCTTAAATTAACCCATTTCTATTAACCTGTGTATTGCCACATGGTTGTGGCCTACGGGTAAGGTTCCCTCTGGAGGCCAGCATCTGTCTTCTCCTTGACTCAGCCTACTCTCTCCTCTATCTGCTTGGAATTCCTGTCTTGCACTATTCTGTGCTGCAATAAGCCCAAAGCAGCTTCTTTATTAACCAATGGTGTTCACAGCATACAGAGCAGAATCCCACATCAGAACAGGACATCTCTAACACACACGGCAGTGGAAGCGCAGGCCCTGGTCCCTACTCTTGCTGTTCCAGAGGCCCTGTCTTTATGTTGAAAAAGTTACTATCTTTTTATGTGTATGCGTATTTTGCCTTCGTGTATGTCCGTATACTGCTCATGTGCAGTGCCAAGGGAGGGCAGGAGAGGAAGCTGAATTTCCTGGAGCTGGAGTCAGATGGTTGTGAATCTCTATGTGGGTATTGGGAATCGAACTCAGGTCCTCTGGAAGGCAACTAGTACCCTTAACCATTGCCCCATCTCTCCAGTCCCTCACGTCCTTACTTTTGACCAGAAGGACCTGGGTAGTCAAGAACTGGAGAAGGCAGAGCTCACACTAGTCAACCGCAAGTCTTTCTAGGAGCAGGATGGCCAGCGTCCTCCATGAGAATTCGGAGAAGAACAGAACATTAGAGTGGAAAGGCAGAGCTTAGCTTCTTACTGAGAAACAGCATGTGGAGAGCCCTGCGAATAGACGTACCGTCCCGTGATTGGACTGCACTAGTGGGGAAAGGGAAGGCTTGCTTTTTGTGTGTTCAGCACTCTCCTCTTTTTTTTTTTTTCGAGACAGGGTTTTTCTGTGTAGCCCTGGCTGTCCTGGAACTCTATCTGTAGACCACACTGGCCTCGAACTCAGCGATCCACCTGCCTCTGCCTCCCCAGTGCTGGGATTAAAGGTGTGTGCCACCACCGCCCGGCTCACTCTCTGCTTTTTGATTGGGGGTAAGATGTAATCCGCTACTTCAAGTACTGCTGCCCATCTTCCCCACTGCAATTGATTGTACTCTTGAACTGTGCGCCCTTTTATAACTGACTTTAGCCAAAGGATTTAATCACAGCCACAGGACAAGAAGCTAAGATTATGCGCCCTCTCCCAACATGCTATCCGAGGGATGGAACCTTTGGGGGGAAAAAACAAACCTTGATAGATTTATTCAACACCCCTCAAGTGGGCACCTACTGTTATGCTGGCACCAGGAATTCTGAGGCGAGCGACATTCCTTCCATTTCCAGGGCGCTCCTGGTGAGTGTGCAATGAACAGAGACAAACAGGCAAGGGTGGTAACCTAATGCCATGCTGCTGGAGGGGAGAGGAGGGTACCATCGCACGTGAACCAACTCTGTTCCAGAACCCTCCATATATTTTCCTCTAAGGCACCTGGGAGGAGGCCTACATGACTTGCCGTTGTTCAGAAAAGAAGCCTTGATAAAGTGAGGCGCGTTGTCGAGGGAGACGAGGAAGGGTTTAAGTACATATCTGGTTATCCCCAAAGCTCACACCTTTGAGATGTCCATGTTCTGAGTGTCCACAGGGCTTCATCTTGTTTATCCTAGCTAGGAATGACTGTTGGGCCTAGCTCTCTCCTGTGCCCACCCGAAGGCGGTGGTGGGAACAGAAAGGAGAGGCTAGTCCTGGGCTGTGGGCAAAAGGCAAAGAGACACTAAACCGGGCTAAGTAGCTAGGAGAGGCCGAGCCAGGCCTGTAGGGACCAGCAGGGGCTGGCAAGAGAGCAGACTGGGTAGTGTGAGATAGGCTGGGGCAGTAAGCAAATGGATGGCGGTTTCCATGTATTTCCTGTCAGAGAAGCGGAAACGAAGGCACGGATCCCAAAGGTCATTTAGTCCATCCCCCAGCCTCTATTTAAAGCCTCTTAAAGCATGATGAAGAGAGTGCTGCTTGTCTGGGTGAATGAAGAACAGAGAAGCATTCTGAGATTTAGTGATCTACATAGATGAGGGACCACGACTTATGGCCCATCTGATAGGCTAGGCTGTCTCTCATGTCCTCAGACTATGATGCCAACCCCACACAAGGCCCCTGGCTTAGTGGAGGTGGGCAGAGAAACTGAGACCAGACACCTTGTCACCTGAGCCAAGGGCACTCTGGAGATTAACTCCAAGTAGTTTCCTATCCTTGGATAATTATTTGGTTGCAAATAAAACCTTTGGTGTTCCTTGGCCTCATTTTGACACCTACCATCCCTCCTTTCTCTCGTTGGAGTCCTACAGTAATGCCATTAAAAGCCCTGGAAAATGTCAGCTGAAACCAAGGTTTCTGTCAGTTGTAACCTATGAAAAATGTATTGGGTTTAATATGTTTGGTTTGGGAAATCAGTTTTTGTCCACTATAACCAATTGTCTATAATAACCATGTCTGTTGTAAGTGGTGTGCACTGTAATAACCCTCATATAAAGGGTAAAATGAAAGACAACCATTTCAGATAGTAGCCGGAGCCATATCAATATAGATCACTGCCTACGTACATCAAATGATTGATGGCTATTTTTAAGGCTTTTTCAATTCAGTGCCAGTGCCATCTAACGGCAGTAAAGCACAGAGTATTTGCTGATACCCTTCCTGATAAACTGTCTGGTTGCAAGAAAAACACAGTGTAAGAATTGAAAAGACACCAGGACCCATTGCTTGAATTGAAATGATCCATTCCCAGTGTCTGGGCAGGAGGACAGTCCTCAGTGCGGAAGGTGGGAACTTGCTGGAATCCATGAAGGGTCTCTGGAAGGACACGCCCTCCTGGCCTGGGAAAGGCTGTTTGCTTCTGGGGAGGAGAATCGGAAAGGAGCGAACACTCTTGCTCCCACCAGAAGCAGAGAGAGTGAATTTGACCTTTGTGAGATAGCAAGCCCTTGCACAGTTGTGAGCCCTTAGCACTGGCTAATTCATTTAATCCTCAGATTAGCCCCACAGGGTCTCCCGCCCTGCACAGAAGCCGAGGAACTTCCCACGACACAGTGACAACGCTGTGCCCGAAACAGACCCTGGCCCTGGACTGTCGGCTCGATGCTTTTCCACTGTGGGGACCTAAACGTATGCACTCACTTAAGTGTGCTTTCTCGGCATATGTGTTGACAGTTTACTAGGCTCTTTATTTCTGACATCTGCACGCACAAATGCCTGCTGGAAACTTCTGCCCAGCCCGACTTCACTCCTATGGTTACAGCTGCCAGCCCCTCCTTTCCCCAGGAGTGTGTCCCCAGACATGTTCCAAACAGGCCGTTCATTTCTCCCACTCCTCCCTCACACAGGAGCCCACTTTTCCTTTCAGCTCTCTTGGTGTTTGCTTTAAACATTCATTTCTGTAATCATCTTCTTTTCTTTTTCTTTCTTTCTTTCTTTCTTTCTTTCTTTCTTTCTTTCTTTCTTTCTTTCTTTCTTTCTTTTTTGTATTAATCCCTCAGTGTTGACAATAAACTTCAGGAGGCAGGGAACATTTGTCATGGCTGCTCCCTCAGTGGCAGGCCAGGAATGAGCCAAGGGTACCGTAGGCTTCAAGGGTTGTTGAAGGACAAGGAGAATAAAAAAAAAAGAGGTATTTTCTGTCCTTTTTGTCCTTTATCAGAGATGAAAAACATTATAGTCCTTCCTTTCCTTAAAATATCCTGTTTTGGTTAAGGAAACAAAATTCCACCAGAGCCAGGACCCTCTAATATGAAGCCTGTGCCACCTGGAGAAGTCTTGCTTGCAGACGCGTAGGTGATCCCCCTTGCACCCCATTAAACCTGCCAAGTGTTCTCCTGCCCTCTGCTTCCTCCCGAGGAGCAAGCATCAAAGGGGTCACCCCACTGTCTCTTCAGAATCCTCCGGATGTCTCCTTGCCTTGGGAACACATGCAGACACTCACAGTTTAGTTTGTGGGACCCGTCTTTTCAGCCGTCTTTTAATCTTTGGTAAATTGAACCAAGCATGGAGAACTTGCAGGTGCCCACCAGCTTCCCAGAGGCTGCAGGGATGAAAACCATGTCCGCACAGTCCCTAGAAGTCCTCCAATGCGCTGCGAGCGTAGAAAGAGAACCCTTGATCCCGGCTATCAAAGGGTGCAGAAGGATCAAGAAGAATTAAACTGATGGTGCGCCAGACGCCACCTGCAACAGAAGGTCATTACTTCCCCTCGTTAAAACGGCCTCAGTTCTGGGGCCTGATCTGAAGCTTAATTGAAATGTTTCAAACAGTGGATTATAACGAAGATGAGACATCCCCTGCCCATTTTGTGACCTCTGCTCAGAAAGGCAGATTGGTAATAAGGTAAAAAGAAAGAAGGAAAGAAAAAAAATATCTAAGCGATTGCCTGAAGACAGTGAAGGGCTGATAATGATAGACGCTGTGCAGCCCTTGGTAAGGAAGGCTCTCCAGGGAGCACATGGAAGGGGGATGATCGGTGTGAGCGCTGAGGACCATGGCCTTGGAGTTCCCGTCACTCCCCTGGAATCTGCCTAGCTGCCACCATCCCTGTGACCTCTCTCTTTCCAGGCAGGAACAGAGGGACAGCAGTCATGGCATTTCCCCCGGGATCATAATTGTCCGTTGCACTAAACGGCATTCTTGTGGTGCAGAGGGCTCGTTGCCCTGGCACCCTTCTTTCGCAATCTTTCTATCTAACTTGAGTAACCATGTGTGACCCGCTTGATAGACGAGGCTGAGGAGGGCCCTCTGGGTCTGGAGAGGACGGAGACGGCAGTAGGAGAGGAATCTGGCAGGAGATAGCTCAGCTCTGATGCTATCAATTTTTCTATATCCTGGAAAAAAATCACAATGCTCCTACCATTTATGCTTTTCACACGATAATAAATCGCGAGTCATATTCCCCCGGAGGTTTGAATGCCTTCGGGCTCTCTTCCCCTTTTTGGTGTGATTATCTGCTCTGGCAGTGAAGCCCACGTCTGACGCTTGTGATTATCTCAACCTCCAGCTGATTCGTTGAGGAAAAAAAAAATCTCCATTTTGAGGATGCTGTGGTAGCAGGTGACGTGAAAGCTTGGGCAGAACTTTCTACATGGGACAGCCACTCTGGCTTTGGGCTAACCTGTCCTAACCAGGTGTACATTTGAGTCTCTTAACTGATGGCTCATTGTCGAGACTGTCCCATGGCCTTGCTGTGTGGAGTATCACCTATAGTCCTCAGAGTCACAGGGGATACTAGGTCGAGATGCCTAAGTCTTGGGCAGCAGTGAGACGGCCAAGTGGGTGAAGTACATGTGGTACAAGCATGGATATATATGTGTGTGTGTGTGTGTGTGTGTGTGTGTGTGTGTGTGTGTGTATGTATGTATGTATGTATATATTCAGATTCCTAGCACCCAAAAGCTGACCATGGTAGCAAGTGTGATCTTTATAGTGGGGTTGGGGAGAGGCGGAGATGGGGGATCCCTGGAGTTTATTGGCTGGCCAGTGTAGCCGAATTGCTGGGCTTCAGGTTCAATGAGAGACTCTGTCTTAAAAGGCAAGGTGGAAAGCAGAAGCGAATGACATTAATATTGGCCCCTGGCCTACGCATGCATATGGATATGCCCACATACCCACAGGTACCCCTCCCTCCACTCTGCATTTTAACAAGGACCCCAAGTGATTTGTGGACACACTAAAATTTAAGAAGGAGCTTTGAGTCCTTGAGAAAGCTGCCGTGATGGGTGGGTTTCGGGAATCATGTTTAGTGTCCCTACCATAGAGCACCTATCTAGGACTGGAGTCAGCCAACGGCCTTATGAAACGGGCCCAGAGGTGTCCTTGCTTTTCTTGCATGGTTCTAATAATAAAATGTTAATAAGCCCTTCAAGAGCTAGGGCTGTTTAGTACTCAAGGGTCAACATGGAAAGATGGCTGGCCCACCAGACCCTCTGGATTAGGACTCCTTACCCCAGCCTGTGGAGGGGCCCAGTGGTTTCTCCTGACTTTATTACATCTTCGTGTGGCAGAACATCATTGAATTCTCCAGATGAAGAGCTAGCTCAAATCACGTGTCTGTAGAATTCAGAATAAGCAATGATCAATTACTGTTCGGGGGCAGCTCAGAGAAGCGACCCCACCCTGACCGACAATACTCCTCCACTGTGCCTGGAGTGGAGGGCCAATTCTCACCCTTGCCCTTCGCTTTGGCTGATGATGTTTCTTTCCAGGATTGGTGCATCCTGCGCTTTGCTTTCATTGCTGGCTACTACGTCACTCTAATCCATCTTCCTCTCTGTGTTTTAGCCCACGCCACTCGGGGTTCTCTTCAACATGTTAATTCTCTTTCCAAAATAATTCCATGGTCTTCCTTTCCCATTCATATCGTAACACAGGTTACAAAAAGAAAGCCTTTATTTAAAGGTCTACAAAGGCACTTCTGCCGAGATGTGCCCTGATATTGTCTCTTGCATCTTGCTGGGACCGTTACGGAGAGTGCATGATATCCATTGGTTTTAGGTCTTGAACCATAGGTCCTCACATGACGTCAGAAGCAACACTCATGAGTCTGCCAAGTACCTCATTTGCCTCCTGAAAGAAGGGGTGAAGACCGCTCAGGGGGGAACATCAAAGGCAGAGCTCAGGGGGGAACATCAAAGCCTTGCTGCTTTTTCCCCATTGAGTTGAGAGCCCAAAGATTAATATTGATTACTCTAATGCCACACGCCCATCTTGACTCCTCTCCTGTTGCACTTTCTGTCCTCAGTAGCCAGGTGCTTCAACACAGAACTTTAGAGTTGCCTAAACACACCCGGCTGCTTCATTATCCTGTGGAGAACCTCTCTCCCGTTCCTGCACTACACATCTTTCAAGATTCCCTGCAACGCTCATCTTTGAGTCACCTTCTCTGGCTTCTCAGGCGATATTCTCCATCCTCACTCTGCATCTTTATGTTCAATTACATCATGCTGCTACGACTCCTTCCCAAGGGAAGATGAAAGCAATATCTACCCTTCTCCTAAGGTCCTAGTGACAAAGTGAGGTATAAGTCCCCAACGTTCACTCTGGTTTTCCCACAGAGCACAGGTGAAAAGTTACTTCCCTCCGTGAGTCTGCACAGACAGTTAAAATGCCCGGCTCGGAGGATTGTTTTGCAAGAAGGAGGATTTGTTCAGCTGAGTTCCCCAAGATGGTGGTTGCTTGGCTCGGAGGAGGACCGTTCCTCACATCCTCTCATCCTTCTTACTGCAATCTTCACGTTGTCTTTACGCGGGGTATGCCTACCTGCCTTGTGCACTTTTGAAATTGTAGTTCTCTCTCATCAGCTAAACATGTCATATGGTTTGATGTCAGTCATATGGTGACTAACTCAAATCAGTGTCTGCCTGGGATGTTGAATGTATGGCGTTCTACCCTAGGCCGCGTTGGATTTTGTTCTTTGAAAGAGTGCTCTGGGTAGTACTCCTTGGTAGCAAGCCACAAAGACAAACGTGGTTATGCAAAGAGGGGAGAATTCATCGTAAGGGTTCCAGGATGTCCCATGAGGTACAGGGTAGGAATGCAGCCAGGATCTAGGACAATAATAGAACTTAAAGCTGAAAAAAGTGTTGGGCAGTGGTGGTGAACGCCTTTAATCTCAACACTAGGGAGGCAGAGGCAGGTGGATCTCTGTGAGTTTGAGGCCAGCCTGGTCTACAGAGCTAGTTCCAGGATAGGCTCCAAAGCTACTCAGAGAGACTCTGTCTTGGAAAAAAACGAAACGAAATCAAATGAAAACAAACAAAAAAACCTCAACCCCCCTGAAAGGCGATCAAAAGCCATTGGGATTTATCCGTGCTCCAATGCATTCGCCTGTCATCTACCTCTTTATTCTTAATATTCACCACCCCCCTGCTCCCCCTCTCTCAGGTCACCTGAAGAATTCATATGTGTACCGACACACATAATCTGACACATGTCGGAGGAGCGAATGTGGTTGGCCCATCTAGGGTCAAGTGTCAGCCCATGGATTAATCTACCCAGGAAGAATTAATGTGTCCAGGAAGAATGACAGAAATTCCCAGATAATGAAGCTAGGATAGACCCTCCCGAATGTGGGCACCATGATGACAAGATTGGAGAACAATTTAAATGCCAGACTGGAGATGACGTTCAGTGGTTAAACCCAACATAATAAACAGTGACACTTCAATCTTATCTAACAGTGGGTTTTATTAAAGGGTATTCCTTTAAAATTAACTTCCATAGGGTCGTGGGGGGCTTTATGACTTTAATGTGGTCCTTTGTGTGAGTCCTTAAGTCCTTGATAATTACCTCTTAATATTTTTTTCTTGAAAAGTATGAAGTCATTTGTCAGCTAAGACCTGTGTTGCTCAGTTATTTTATATGAAGTATGGCAGCTGGGTGTCTGGTTTTCCAGGGTTTTCCCATTCTGCTTGCAGTTAATGGCTCAGAGTAAAGCCTCAGTCTAGTTGGACCCCGGGAGAGACTGACTGTGACAGAATAGAAAACAGCAGCTAGATGGACCCCCCTGAATTTCAATACATTTACAAAGGAAAAATGTGCCGCTATCAACAAATTATATTTTCATTTTCTTTCCAAATCTGTCTCTCTAAGGACTACCACAAAGTAGACCGTGCTTAAAAGGTGGCTGTTTTACTCAGTTTCTGGTCTCTGGAGGTTAGGGACTAAGGGCACAAAAGCAGTGACAGATGGGATTTTGGAAGAATGTAGCACAAATCTGAAAGGCCTTGGAGTTGTGATGGACAATATCCCAACTAGTGAAAATGTTGTTTTACAGGTAGAAGGGCCATGAATAAAGTTAGCCGGAACTGTCTGTTTAAATGTATCCCTGGGAAATCAGCTTCCCTATAGCTGGCCAGACAATGACAGTGGCTTTATGTATCTTTAATGTCTGTTATTTTAGATTTTTCTCAGTGGATGTTGATATATGCATTCAAATCCTTAATGCATCTTATCACCATCACTTTAGTTCAACACTTATTTCTAGAATTATCTAATTAATGTCTGCCTCTCCCACTGGACTGCGAATTCTAGAAAGAAAGGACTAAGTGGATTTAGGTTACCATTGTGGTCTCAGTATCTAGTTGAGAGCCTGGAACGCAGCGAGTATTTGTTGGATAAAGAGATGGGGTGGGGGTGGGGAGCCTGAGTCAGGAGCTGGTCAGTGATGGTGCGCTGGGAATGGGGAGGGATGATGGGCAGGGACTGGGCCCTGGGCACTGGACATCATGTGTTTTTCTGAGACAGAAAGCCAGCCTTTGAGTCCCGCCTTTTCTATCAATTGACAACTCATTTCTGATCATTTCACTGCCTAGTTTTAGTTCCTTTCCTAACTTTTAAAAGGGAAGGAATACTTCTTCCAAAACGAAGTGAAGAATGAATGTGGGAAGATAAACAATAACTGATTTCTACAAAATGCTAGCTCTTAAGTGTGGTGGACACACCTGTAATCCTAGCATAGGGGAGCCTGAGACAGGAGGGCTGTGAGTCCAAGGTCAGCCTGAGTTACTTAGCAAGACTTCATCTCAAATGTCCTCCTTCCTTGCCTTTCCCTTCCTACCCCCGCTCGTGTGTGTGTGTGTGTGTGTGTGTGTGTGTGTGTGGTTGTTTCCTTCCCATTGGACATATCCATTGCAGTCTTGAGTCACAGCAGCTGTGACCGCATGCATGAGATCCCCCTGAGATTGGGCCTACTGACATTCCATCACTGAAGGACTGAGGAGAAGGGGAGACTCATTAGTTCCTCCTTTCTCTGAAATCACCTAAGGGGTAAACAATGGACAGGGACTTGGGACTCTGTAGCAATGTTCAGTGGTGTGGTTTGTCTTAGCCATCCATGCCGTGTTAAGACTCTTGGCTCAGTCGCCCATAAGTTGACCAGGGTACTTCCGGGTGATGCGGCTGCCTTTGAATCATCACGCTTCTGGAGTAACTTCAATAAACTCATTGGTTCATCAAGCTGGACTGAGACGGGACTCTCTCTTTGGTTTGTGTCTTCTCTATCTGAGTTGAGTAGTGCACTCAGGGAGAACCATGTAACACACACACACACACACACACAGAGTCTATATGTTATATACATAAAATGCACATATAACACATGTAATGTAGAGCTAACATATGTTGTTTAATGTGTACATAATATTACGTATGTACTGTTTTTAACATTAGGTTAGTGAGAGTCCTCCAACGCATCTTGTCTTATGGGTGAGGCAGAAGAGATAAGGAAAGTTATTTTTTTTTGTCAGAAATCACCCCTCTGTGTAGAAAAAATATGAATTATGATGTGATTTTGACAATAACATTTTGAGTACTTAATATACAACTATTTCACTCACATATCCCACATTTCCCTAATCTTCATATGACCCATGAATCAGGTTATATAAAAATAACACAATTTCATAATTGTGGAAACCAGTCAAAGGGAGATGCTGGTGGCCTGTCTTTTCATTGGGAGATGAGTGTCATCTCCTTCCTGGAGGGAGATGGGGACAAATCCAGACAGGACTTTGAGCTTCAGACTTGACTGCCACCTGGAGCTGTTTGAGCATGGAGTTGAGAGGAACACGTTGTGTTTTTGTGAAGACAAAACTGTGATATTTTAATAAGGCCAATTTTTGATGAAATTATTATAGTTTCCAGAGAGAGAGAAACAAAACCCTCAAGGGTTTTATAGCTGGCACTTCTAGTTCTTGTGTAGATTTTACTTCCACTCCCAGAAACGAAGTGTTTGTTATTGTGCAGTTCCTATCACAAGACATTTTAAAATGTGAGATTCATAATTTCATTGCCATATTTAGTGCAAAATACAAATAGGCCTTGATTGGAAGGTAAGCGCTTGCTAAATGCCAGCCTTTGCCACAGCCTGGTGACTGCAGTCACTAGGTTCCCTACAGGCAGGAAGGCACGTCCCTGCTTTGTGCTTTGTCCCCCCCTCTTTCTTTTTTCTCCCATTTCTTTTTTTGCTGCATTTTATTCACTAAATATGTGTAAAGCTGGTGCCAGGAGTGGCTAAGAGCAGGCCTGCCCTGTCGGCTGTCTCCCAAGGGTGTAAAGCTGGTGCAGGAGCAGCTAAGGGCACGCCTGCCCTGAGGGCTGTCTCCCAAGGGTGCAGTGTCTTAGTCACAGTAGGAGGTGCTTTTGGCAGTGACATCCCTGCTCCTTCAGTCATCCAATGGCTCTACCTAGAATCCACTGACTGAGCAGCTAGTGACAGGGTGGGTGGAGGTGGGGAGCAAGGGGCATGAAAGACAGGAGCTGAGAATGGACAAAGGATGAAATGAGAAAGATGTCCATTTCACTTACACTTATTTTTATTTTTATATGATATTTTCATATGTGTGCCTTATTATGTATTTTGATTATATGTACTTCCTGTCTCCCTTGTTACTCCCCTATTCCTGTGGATCCCCATTCTTCCCAACCTTCCACTTCCTTTCACGGCCAGGAGCATACACACCTTGCCAGTGGCTACATCACTGAGTAAGATGTCTCTCACCCATCAACTGTTATTCACAGTGGCTGCCTTGTGGATCCACGTGGGTAAACAAGGAAATTGAGTGAGGGGCAGAGAGATTTAGAGATCTCTCCAAGGTAGCCCAGGTAACAAGTGTCTGGGGTGAGAGATCTGAGCCAGGAAACCTGACTTCAGAGTTTGAGGTTGTAGCCCTACTGTGTGCAGGTATGGGGCACCACGTCCCTGAGCACAGAGACTATGCCGATGCCAGGAAATGCTGGGAAAGCAAACCACCTTGGAATACAACTGCTAGCCTGACCAGGATCTCTGAACTGGTGAATTCTTAGTCCCCCACTCCCCAGTGGAGCGATGTGTCGCTATTCACCTGCCCCTCCATCCTGGAAGCAGACAGGTTCATTACCCACCCAGCCTTTGATTTGGAAGAGTAATGTGCGGAGGTGGATTTGGGTGGCTTCTTTCTGCCTGGTTCTCTGGCTGTATTTGTAGTCATGTTTGTGCATTAATGTTTTATACTTAGCTAAATTGTGCGCATTGCATTTAAGGCCAGGTTTGCCTTGTTTAAAAAACATCCAAATTGGGATTAAGTATTCAAGCGGTAATCTCTTTCCAGGGCGTCTGTCTATTAGATTTGCACGACATAAAGAGGGTTATTGAAATACTGCAACTTTAATATTTTTATCCTTTAGATTGAAATGACTCTTAAATGAATTTAAAAATTGGGAAGGACATTGGACAGATACCAAACACCAGAGCAGCCTGCCTTATTTTTCAGGCCAGTTGTGATGGAGCCTACATCTGTGTCGCCTTCTACCCAGTCCCTCGCTTCATGCCACACGGTGATTTGTGTTCTGTACAGGACAGTGAATTCTCTTGGGGCTTCTGATCTCCCCTTTCTTCCTACTTGTAGTAGGTTCCATGCTGACACAGTTTCCCTTTCTCTGTCCCTTGGGGCTGCCAGAGAATTTGATGCTGCCAAATCTTGACTATCCCCAGGAATGGAGCAGGGATGGGTAAGCAGGGTGGAGGTTAGGGTATGTGATGGCCCCTACACATTTGTATTTAATTGAAGAGAGTACAGTCTAGTTAGCACTCTGCAAATATTGAATATGAATAATCAGATAAGACACATACTAGTATAAAGAAACCAATAAATTTTATTTTGTAGGGCATTAAAATAAAATTTAGATAAAAATTTAAAATCATAGCATATTCCAAATAACCATTTGATAGCTACATATAAATCTATTTTAGAGATATGCAACCACAAATTATGAAATGCCAGGGCAAGTTGATTTAGGCTGCTTTTTCTCTAATATAAATAATGCAGAGTGCTGCAAATATTCAAGTACACTTAACTGAACATAATTAAAATATTGGAATATATTTTAAAAATAAATAATTAAGCAGTTAGAAGTATCTGCAGTACTAATTCAAAGCGATAGTTACATGGTGATTATATTCCGCAGTTTGCCCTGCACTTTTGCTTTAGAATGCAATAATAAAATCTGCATTTAATAAAAATTATAGTTCCGTAATATTTGAGGATATGGGAGGATTCTATATCAAGTACCAAACACGATCCTTGTGTCTCTGATCCATCAACAGATGGCTGGAGAACAGCCATTTGCAGCTGAGCTGAGCTGAGCCGAGCAGCTTGCTTTCTGAGACACTCTTATAGCCATAATCAGGCTTGTGAACACCAGGTCCAGGTATTTATTTTCCTTGGTCTTTTAGATGGTAGACTCCTTGAGGACAGCGACCTGATGTCTTTGCATGTTCAGGACTGAAGATAATGCTAGGGAATAGCCACGGAGTTCGTTAAATACTGGTCATGAATAAAAGGGTGGGTGTCTAGCCTGGCTCCCTGTACTGAGCATTGCAAGTAATTCTAACTCCAGGCTTTACCTCGGCAGCCTCCAAACCCCTCCCGCTAACACACTCTCTTATATACAGACAGGGCTTGTCATCTTCTTCAGCCTTTGTTCCAATGTCCCCTCTTCAGGGACACATCCTTTGCTCTTCTAAATAAAGCTACACCCACCTCAAGTCACGTTCACTCCATCCTAAGCATCACAGGAAAAGGAATTAATTGTCCTTTATTTACCTAAATCTTCTATCTGCTCACTAGAAGAAAATATAAGAAAATAAATTTAAAAAGGCAAGCTCCCCGAAGGTAAAGATTTTGCTTTTCTCACTGCTGTGTCCCCAGTAAGAACAGAGGTCAACCCATGGCAGAGGCTCACTGAAAATCTGTTGGATGAGTGACTAAATGGACAAAGGAGTTGAAGCTTCCCAGGAGAGGAAGGAAAGGGATGTAACTGTAGGGTAGGCTCGGTGTTTTGGAGTCCCTAGGATAAAGTCAGCCACACATCTTATCTTCCTCGTCACTTGCCATTGGTGGCTCCTGAGTGGAAATGAAACTGGACATTCTCACTTCCTTTAAATGCATGTGCAGTGTTCTATGGGCTCTGATCTCCTTCAGAATCTGAGTCTGCCCAGAAGCCATGGCCCAGATGAACCACACTTATTCATCTATGTGCTCTGGAGGGTTTTTGTTTTGTTTTTTTTTTTTTTTTTTTTGCCTTCCCAGGGACTTGTGTCCCTCATCTCTCCTCTCAGCTGTCTGTTATCTTTGTCCTTCCATGGACAAAGATATGTCCCTTCCCCTCAACTAGGACTCTAGGAAGCCCTGAGCCTCACCTTCTGCTCCCACTTCACAGTTCCAGGAGCACCAAAACCTGCCCAAAGTTCCAGGCCTGTGACTCTGTGGGACCTTGAGCAATAGGGTAGATTAAAGATTGTTGCAAAGTCTGGTCAGTCTCCTTCTGGAGAAATACTGCCACATTAGGCTGGTTTCATGACCAGCTGTTGTAGAGTATTATTTTAAGATGTGTTACACTTGTTTATGCTATGGGACATTTGTTTAATGATTGCATTTGTTTAACTCTGGGAAGCTGTGTTACTTCGCCTGTCTAAAACACCTGATTGGTCTAATAAATAGCTGAATGGCCTAATTAGATTGGTCTAATAAATAGCAAGGCAGGAGAAAGAACAGGTGGAACTGGCAGGCAGAGTCAAAGTGGGAGGGAGAGGGAGGGAGAAGAGGAGGGATCGGGGAAGGGAGAGGGAGAGAGATCCAACTTCCTAACAGTATCTAGCCTTGTAGTTATCCCTCACCATGAGAACTGTGTAGCTGAGCCCTGGCCAACTCACCCTATCGTGAAAAATGCTGATTACGTTTTTTTAAACACAGATCTCACATAACCTAAACTATCCCCCAACTCATAACTCTCAGTCCTGCACCTCTCTCCTGAGTCTGGAGACTGTGGCCTCTCCCATCCCCACCACCGTGGTTTATGTAGCACTGGGGACGGAGCCCTAGGCTTCACTGTGCTGGGCAGATCCCACCTGATCTCCATCCCAGCCCTGCACTGTTTTTTCAAGCTATTAAGTTTGGGTGGTGACGTCTTCTTTTTTCTTCTTCTTCCTTATTTAGTTTTAATTCATAGTCATAAACTTAACTCTGCAACCCCACCTGGACTCGGAGGGGAATAAGGAAAATACAGAACCCGAAGAACATCAGCGAGAGCAGAAATTACAAATATTGAGAGCAGGTGGAGTGGGAGCACTCTCCCGAGCTACAGAAGGAATGGTCTGGTAGGTGAGATGCTTACAAATCAAAAGAATTAGTGTCCACAGTCGCCTGGACCCAAAACGCTCCATGGCTTGCACGATGCTCATGGCTTCTTTTACCTCCCCAAGACCTCGTTGGCCAGCCAGCCAGCTGTGCAGTCTTGGCAGTGCAGATGGAAAACCTCGGAATCATTTGTATTTGGTCCAGGGTTTGCCACGGACCAGATGCCAGAACCTGCATGCTTCGGGATGAAGTTCTCATCCTCAAATTTCTCTCTGTAGATGAACCTGCCATATGAATCCTGGAAAAATTCTGTAAAAGGGAGAACCTTATATCCAAATCCTTTTTCTACAGTGCTCAGAGCGTGGACATTTTCTTCTGTCTTTGGAACTTTGTCTGCAAACAGCCCGAAGGACTCGGGGCCACAGGTTCGCCATCAACCGTCATGTGGAAGAGCATGGGGTAAGGTTGACCATGGGTTCAGTAAGCGGTGACAGGAGAAGGGCTTCTGCAAAGCTGCATAGTGACTTCTTAGGCACAAGAACATGGCCCTGCCTACTCATTACCATGAAAGTTTCACTGTTGAAAGATACTTCTCTTTTTGCCTCAGAGAATACAGATGACATTTTTCAATTTGTTAGTTTTAATTGCCAACTTGACAGCACTTAGAATTGCCTGGAAAGTGAGCCTTGGTGACTATGTTATCTATGTTGGCTTGGCCTGTGGGTACGGCAGTTGGATATTGTGTTAAGTTCATCACTATGAGAGGATCCAGCCCAGTGTGGGCAGCGCTATTCCTCAGGAAGGGGTTCTTGAACTGAGGGTGGAGAAATCAGGCTTGGGCATAAAGGGGCCAATGGGCGTGCATGCACTCATTTCTCCCTGCGCTTAGAGGTGATGAAACTGGCTGCTTCAAGTTCCTGCCAGCTTGACCCCTCTGAAATAATGAGCCATGATCTGGAATTGTAAAACTAAACATTCCCCTCCCCCGCATTGCTTTTGCTTAGGGTGTTTTGTTATAGCAACAGAAAGGAAGCTAGGACACACCTTCAGTCTTCCTACACAGCCGGACACACCTTCAGTCTTCCTACACAGCCGGACACACCTTCAGTCTTCCTACACAGCTGACGTGGAAATGTTAAAGAAAACTGTCCCGTCCCCAGTAGAATGGAACAACTCCTGGATACAGATCAGGATTTACTTGTCAACAGAGTCAATGCTACTTAACTCTGACATGATCACACAGAAACGAAATATTTCCAACACCAACTCCTTTCTCTGTATCTATGGGGGAATATGAAATATGAAGAGGGGAAATTGCCATAAGATACCACAAGTTTAATAAAAAAATTGCACTTTTTTTTTTCAGTTAAAAACCTTTTTCATTTTTTCAGGCTCAAACTCAAGGCCTTGTGCATGGCAGGCAAGTGTTAAACCATTGAACGACATTGCCAGCCAAAATGTTGAACAAGACAAATAATAATGACAACAAGGAAAACAGGAATGGTGAGGGGGCATAAAATAAAAGAAAAAAGAAAGAAAGCCTTTAGCAATAGAACTAATTGCAAAAGGCCTGGATGGTGAATGACGATAAACTGGAGCCTGTGTGACTTGTGTGCACACTACAGCGTGATCCCCTGGTCTAAGATGACTTTGGATTCCAGAAGCACACTTTGACTTTCGGTCATAGCTGAGATTTGAGCTGCCGGGCTAACAATGGGAGCGCCACTGTTTGCTTCCGAATGTTGATGAACTGGATTGGGAAAGGCTTGGTGATAAAGCCTATGGCTTTCCCATCAACATTGTGACATCAGGTTCCAATGTGTTCGTTTCCTTGCCCGGAGGAAGGTAGAGAACCTTTTCTCCCGCCTGAGAGGTAATAGGAGCATGCTGGAATCAGGCAGTTGGGTTGCCATCCTAGTACATGCTATTCAATTCGTTGGAACCTTATTTGAGCACGTGTAATGTGCAGTAACATGTTTGCATGACAGTGACATTATATCTGCGCTGGAACCAAAGCCTTCATGGGGTGGGTCTGGCTTGGAAACCATTCTCTGCCTGATGGTGGGGAAACCCTGGATGGAAGCTGGATGTACAGAGTGACCTGGCCTTCTAAGAACTCTCCTGCCGAGTTTCAGCTGGTTGCCAGGTCAGTGAAGGAAAGGTTCTTGTCAGAACAAAAGTAGACAATTCCAATTCAGAGGAGTGACCAATATTTATAAAAGGCAGAGGTTTCCAAAGAGATGACTCTTTTAGTCTCTGTGGTTGCAAGGGCAGAGGTTTTAACTATTTAAATTAGAAAAACAATACAAATATAAAAGAGCAGTTTAAAAGGAATACTGTAAAGTGACAAGCCAACTCTAAGCAATCACTGTGACATATCTTTCTTTGGGTCTCATCATTCTTACCATTATACCTTTATAGCTCTACCTACTGACTTGCCAACTTTGGCCTCTTTGCTATGAAGCATGAAATAGTTAGTATGACTGTAGTATTATTCATTTCCCATCTTCCACTCCATTCTTAGGTTTTATCTATTCTCTCACAGTTTTGCACACACATACACACACTACACACACATACACACACACACTACACACACACACACACACACACACACACACACACAGAGTTCTTTGATGAGAGTACCCATTATCCTTTTTCTCCCTTCCTCTAAATCCCTTCTTCTGAAATCCTCCTACTTTTATTTCTTTTTTGTATGTGTCTCACTGCATTTATTTACAGTTGCTTTCATGTGTAGTAAGGAGGCTGCTATTTTGTTCCCGGCTGTTTAGTCCTGAAATAATCACACAGAAACTGTATTAATTAATTAAATCACTGCTTGACCCATTAGCTCTAGCTTCTTTTTGGCTAACTCTTACTTATTAATTTAACACATTTCTATTAATCTATGTATGACCATGTGGCTGTGGCTTACCGGCTAAAGTCCCCAGCGTCTATCTCCAGCAGGCTATATGGCTTCTCTCTGATTCTGCCCTTCTTTCTCCCAGAATTCAGTTTAGTTTTCCCCACCTAGCTCTGTTCCCCTGTAGCTCTGCTATAGACCCCAAACAGTTCCCTTATTAACCAACGATATTCACAGCATACAGAGGGGAATCCCACATCATTTATGATCATGGATGGTGGGTTATTTGCTTGAGTTGAGGCAGTGTGCCAGTGGTTACAACAACCACTGAGGAGTATGACGTCCTCTCCCACCACAGCCTTTTACTCTGTATAGGTCCTCTGGCAGGGCTGAAGCCTTACGAGCATCCCTCATCCATCTGTGATGGACTGTTGACAGGCTGTGAGTTCATGGTGTAATAGCCATGTCACAGACAGAAGTCTGCATTTTACAGCACTCTTCCCATCATCTAGCTTTTACATTCTCTCCACGCCATCTTCTGTGGTGTTCCCCAAATAGAGGGATAATATAGATGTCCCATTTAGGGTAGAGCATTCACCAGCACATTGATAAGTTCTGTGTTTTTATATTAATTGTCACCCACCATTAAAAAAATCTTTAACCAGAGCTGAGAGAAGCACTGATTTATTGATAGAAACATAGATATTTATAGGGCAGTATGATACTATGTCTATTTAGTAAACCAACAGTAGTAGATAGAGTAGATAGTGGGTTCTCCCTACGGCCTATAATCTCTCAAACTATGTACTTTGAGTAGATTTATTGTACTTACATTATGAGGTATGGGCTCCTCCTAAGGAGTAGACCTAAAATCCTATCAGAAAACACTTGGTTACTGCTTTATGGCCATGCCACTGTTGCACCAGTGAATATCGCTTACAAGGCAGGTTAGTACAATAGTTTCCAGGTTTTAGAGTTGGGTAAGACCATTGATAAGCTTTTTCTCCTATCAGCATGCATATATTGCACTTCAGCAATAGAATCTTATCATCTAATTCTAGCAGACGTCAAAGAAGAATGGCAAGAACCTGTCATGTTTTGAGGCCTTGCTGAGACTGTCTTAGGTTTTCTGTTGCTGTGAAGAAATACCATGATCACAGTAACTTTTATAAAGAAAAACCTTTAATTGGGGTGATTCGCTTACAGTTCAGAGGTTCAGTCCATTATCTATATGGTGGGACATGGCAACGTGCAGGCAGATATGGTTCTGGAGAAGTAGCTAGGAGTCCTATATCTTGTAAGAAGCAGGAAGTGGTCCTCTAACACTGGGAGGTATCTTGAGCATATATGAGACCTTAAAGTCTGCCTCCACAGTGACACACTTCCTCCAATAAGACCACACCTCGTCATTTTCTTTCAAACCATCAATTGCTAATAAGGAGATATAACTGATACTGAGATTTTTTGTTACTAGTATTTCTTCTAGAAACTTTATTGTGCAGCCACACAGAAAATTTTCCTCCAAACTATTTTTTGAAATTATTTTATAAAAATATTTAGCTCTTGCATTTATTTTAGGAATGTGTATCCTAAGGCATGACCCTGAATACAAAGGTCAGAGGACAATTTATGAGATGAGCTCTCTTATTCTACCAGTTCTGGGCACTGAATTCAGATTGCCAGTCTTGGTGGCAAACACCTTTACCTACTGAGCTATCTCACTGACCCTAACATATTTTTAGTTGTCTTACAAAATGAGTTCCCATTTTTATACACCTTTTGTTTGGATTATCTCTCTACTGTACCCTGTCACCCCCATCATCCACTCCAATCCACATGTAAACCCTTCCATCTCCAGTGTTTCCCCTCTGCTTCCGTTATCACCCACATTCCACTATCCTTCCTTGCTTAAAGAACCAGCACCTCCCATGGCCCCTTTGTCCCTTCTAGGCCTCTGTAAGTATTCCATCTTAAAGGCAAAAATCTAAAAGTTTGAAGCTAGGATCTACATGTGAGAGAGAACACGGAGTGTTTGTCTTTCTGGGCCTGAGTTACTCCGCCCATTACAGTATTTTCCAGTTCATCGTTTACATGTAAATTTCATAATTTCATTTCTCTTTACAGCTGAATAAAATTCTGTTGTGCATGTATATCACCTCATTCTTAAGTTTTATGAGTCCTGTATTGTTGTTCCAAGGAATATATATTACGGCACAGCTCTCAGATGTCTCCCAAAGGCTCCAGTGTTGAGGCTTGATCTCTAGAGGACAGTGCCATTGAAAGGTGGTGCAACTTTGGGAAGCAAGTTAGGCATTGAGGGTGTTCCCTGAAGAGGATATCGGGACCTTGGCTCCTTCATTTTTATTTTAACGTCCTGGTCATCATGAAGGGAGCAGTTTTGTTCAGCCACAAGCTCCCTACTGGGAGGATGTGCCTCCATAGGCCCAAAACAACAGAGCTTACCCTCTGTGGAGTAACGTATCTGAAGCTGTAAGTCCAAGCAGTCTTTCATTTTAATTTGTTAATCTTGGTATTTTGTCACAATAATAAGAAACAGCACAACATATTTATAATTTTAATGCATATGCATTCAAATGTCTTAGTGATTTACTGAAATTAGGCTTGTATTTACTTTCGCCTATGAAAAGTCAATCCACTTACACTTTTTTTGTATCTCTTCTTGTCTTCCAAATTTGATTACTTACATAATTTTTATGCTGTGAAAGTTTCTATTTCCCTTTTTTTTTGGTAATTTTATGTTCTGTGTACTTCGTTCTTTGAAATTTAAAAAGTAGTCCTATGCTTATGCAAATAACAATTACCTCACCTTTGTGCTGGCTAGTTTATGTCAACTTGCCAAAAGCCAGAATCTCTCAAGAGGAGGGAGGCTCTGTTGAGAAAATGCCTCTAGAAGATGAGGCTGTAGACAAGCCTGTAG
>JAQHUG010000029.1:9392774-9412868 GCA_028555095.1 Dicrostonyx torquatus
GCAAAGCCACACCTCCCAATAATGCCATTCCCTATGGGCAAAGCAGTCAAACAAAGGAGTCTATGGGGGCCCATAGCTATTCAATCTACCACACCAAATAAACCCTTTCCTCCCCAGGTAGCTTTGGTCATGGAGTTTCATTACAGCAGTAGTGACCCTACCTAAGACAACAACCAAGGAGTGTGTGTTTGGACCTAAAGACTAAGAAACTGAGCTTGGCTGGCTGGCCTTTTCTCCTTACATGAGGATTCTTCTGAGCATTTACGTTAAAGAATTGTTTTAATAATGTCTTTAAGTAGCATGCATCACTTATGGGCCAACCCCATTCTTAGTCTATCTCTGGTGCCTCTGTTTCCTCTCCAAACTATTTCTTTGAATAATTATTTTTCGTGTGTAATTCACAGCAACAAATTTCCAAGTCTTTGCATCTCTGCAAATACATTTGTTTTGCATGTGTGTGAACTTACATGTGAACATGCACAGAGACACAAGAGCCTTGTCCTGTCCTGCTCTCTCCCTCTGGCTGTGATCTCCAGACATGGGTCAAACAGATTCTCAACAGGCCTTGCCAGGCTCTGAACTCATGATTGCTAGGTCAGGTCCCTTTGGCACAACCACATCTGTTTACATCTCTTAACAACCCCTTTTATCAAAATCTGTTCTCCCTGGATCCCCACGTCTTTGTGTCTGAAAAATTCTACATCATATGAGAATTAATTAAGCATATTTGTTTCTCTTGTAAGGGTGTCCATCAAGATCCTTGAGGTACACAAGGAAGAGGTATTGCCTCTTTACCCTTTCGGTGAGACACAGATTTATAAGGAATTCTAAGTGTGCAGGCATTTCTGGCTTTGGTGCTACATGCCTATTACTCTAGCAGTTTGCAGGTAGAGGTAGGAGAATCTCAGGAGAGTCTCAGGGTGAGGTTAGCCTGGGCTGTGCAGGGAGACCTTGTCTCAAAAACAAATGAGAAAAATAATAAAAACAACAAGAAAGCAAGAAACTTTTTTTTTCGAGATAGGGTTTCTCTGTAGCTTTGGAGCTTGTCCTGGAACTAGCTCTTGTAGACCAGGCTGGCCTCGAACTCACAAAGATCCTCCTGCCTCTGCCTCCCGAGTGCTGAGATTAAAGGCATGCACCACCACTGCCCGGCAACAAGAAACATTTTAAGGCTTTGTTCTACTTGCCTTTGAAACATCAAATATTGATGAAAATTCTTTCAATCCATCATTATTACTTTATGGATAGCTCATTTTCTGCCCCCTGATAGCTGTGTTTCCTTTTGATCCTCAGGTCTTTGAAACTTAATCATACCAGGTCATGAAACAGTTCTTCTTTTCTTTTCTTTCTTCCTTCATGCTATTTTGTCAGCTAGTAGGTCTAGTAAGTTTGAAGACCCATGCCCTTCCTTCAGGTCAGATGTTCTTCCTTTCATTTCTGTGCTTATTTCTTTCCTTGTTAGTCTCCACCTAATGGTTCTAGAGTCCCCACTAGTCAGCTTTTGAGCTCATGAATTCAGTTCTCCCATTTGCTAGCTTGTCCTGTACCATATTCCCCAGGCTTCTTTGCGAGTGGATGGATGCAGACACAAGCCTTGACTCTCTCATATTTGTTATCTTCTTGGGCTATGATTTGATAGGCTTCCAAGTTTTGTTTTGTTTTTTAAAGATCTCTTTGTTTTGCTTATAATGCATTCAGTTATTAAGATTTTTCCATTGAGTTTTTAAATTTAAATATTATGCCTTTCTGTTTCCAAGAATTAGTTTTTTGTTCTCTGAGAACCATAAGAAAAACAGCATTTTGTTTTTGGTTATTGGATAATTGTCCTCATGAATCTTTACTGAAACTAATTGAAATTTAAGCAAAATTATCTTGTACTTTCTGACTAATCTCTTTTCTCTCTGAGGTAAATTATTCCCTTTTCTTTTTTTGTAACTTCACAGAATATTTAATAATTCTTTGAATGTGTCCCCAAATGTATATATCCTTAAGCATTCTTGAGCCTTTAAGAGAAATTAGAAAACTGGTTTTCATTTTAGTGACAATCTTTTGAAATATCACTTCCGGGTTCCAGAACATCTCGTGTAGCAAATGATGTCAAAATCCATGTTTGCCACTGTATTTATTGTGCCATTTGGGCCTTGTGCTCACTAAATTACATCAGGCTAGTGCAGGACGAGGACTTCTACAAACACTACCTGTCCCATGGTTAAAAACCGTGGCAGCTTCCGTTTTGCTCATAGGTGAGTGAATGCATGATGTGATATTGAAATTACAATCATCTCGAGAAATGAAAACCATTAACAAGTGTTGGGAGATTATAACATAAAATGGAACTCTTGGGGTAACCTAAAATGACTGGGCACCCTATTCAAGGCTGAGCAGCTTTTTATTTTTAATTTAAATTATTTATTATTTATTTACATTTTTTTTTTTAGAGAGAGGACTTCACGTCACTTAGGGTGGCTTCAGTAGTCAAGAATGACCTTGAACTGCTGCTCCCTCTGCCTGCACCTCCTGAGTGCTGGGACCATGCCACCCTGCTAAACTTGTGCTCCTGGGAATCGAACCTGGGATTTTGTACATGCTAGGCAAGAAGTCTACAAACTAAGCCTGGTCCCCGGCTCCAAGAGAAGCGGTACTTCACACTTGTCTCCAAGGGCAGGTGTATTGTCCCTGTCCCCTCTCTGCTTCAGTTTGAGTGCCTCCTTCTGATACAAGACCCTCTCTAGGCAGAACTCTCCTCTCTCCAGGGAGAAATTCTCAAGCTTTCACCAGAAGGCAAACTGTTAGGTGATCTGCAGGCATGGGTGGGAGAGTGGGGGCGGGAGCTTCATTGGTTCAGCTGCTCTGAAGGCAGTTCTCTTAATTAATTGCTCTCATGGTTTCTCACTCCCTCCCTGCCACCTCCTCCTACCCCTAGCTTTGCATTTGTTGACTCTGAGCTTGGAACTTGGCCAGGATTCTACTGCAGGAGAGTCTCACTTCGCTCACTTGGGTCTCCTGTGCTTTCTGCTCCACAGTAATGCCTCCATTGCTCGTCCACTTAAATTGTACTCTACTGGTTTTGAACAGTTTTCACTGCCTTATCTTTATTTCGCTTGTCTGTTTAGTTGCGGGGTCCTGGGAATGCATATGTGATAGTCGCGAACCCTTCCTCTGAGTTACACCCTCAGCCCTGGTCTCCTGTTTCAAAACTTACCTTGGGCCGGGCGGTGGTGGCGCATGCCTTTAATCCCAGCACTCAGGAGGCAGAGGCAGGTGGATCTTTGTGAGTTCGAGACCAGCCTGGTCTACAAGAGCTAGTTCCGGGACAGGCTCCAAAGCCACAGAGAAACCCTGTCTCGAAAAACCAAAACCAAAAGAACCAAAAAAACAAAACAAAAAAAAACCAAAACAACAACAACAACAAAAACTTACCTTGGCTATTGTTTATTCAGATTCTCTGGAAGAAAGAGATGCAGCTATCTGCTTTCGGAACATCACTGTAAATCAGAGTTCCCTGCTCTATGAAGACAGATGTGTCTGCTCTCCTGTGCCCAACCTTAAGGTAATAGCTCTGTTACCCTGAGAAAGAGCCCCTGCGGAGGCTGCCACCCTCTCTGTTCTCTCCTGCCTGTCTTTAAATTAACTCCAAACCCTTCAATCTAGGAAGGAATGGATGCTCAGGAGAGAACTGAATGAAAACTCCGCTCAGTCTTTGGTTCATTATCTTCTCAGTTCACACCCAGATTGAATCAGAGATTCTTAACTCTTTTAAGTAGAAGAATTTTCTCTGGACACGATTCTGGGTCCTTTTTTTCTGCCTCCTAGCAAGCCACCCCGGCCTGCAGGGAAGAATACACATTTTCCTCAAGGGTGATGTGTAAGCATGTGTTTATGA
This sequence comes from Dicrostonyx torquatus, assembly GCA_028555095.1. NCBI lineage: Eukaryota > Metazoa > Chordata > Mammalia > Rodentia > Cricetidae > Dicrostonyx > Dicrostonyx torquatus. Next base: position 9,396,658 of record JAQHUG010000029.1, read on the forward strand.
TTCCAAGCTGTGAAGGCTGAAGAGAGACTAACCAGTGTGTAGATCAGGCAGGGTGATGGTTAGTTAATGATCTCATTGGTATTTGTAGAGGAGTACCCATTTTTGCTTAAAGTATTAACAAAAGACACAGGAATTAAGACAAATAATAATACACCCTCCCTATTCTTGCATAACAGATGATAAAGTTCCCATGGAATGAGAGGTGATAGATACAGAGAAAGAAAGGGAAGGAGAGACCTAGAGGAATGGGTTTGTGGTCAATACTGCTGTGAGCATTGCCGATGCACAAGGCAATCACCATGGGTTTCCTTTAACTCGAATTGGCTTCCATTACATGCAGTCCAGAGTGCTTAACCAGTATCACAACAGCTGAGTGGAACTAACCCATCGGAGGAAGCTAGGGCTGGTGGTGGTCATGGTGGCAGTGGGTGGGAGGGGGGATGCCATGAGTGCCAAGTGGAAAGAACGTCTTGTGAGAATACCTGGAAACAAGAGTTGTATGGCAGGTACATGGTGGAATTTCCCGACTCTGCTGTCCTCCAGTGGAGTGTGCACAGCTGTCTTCTAAGAGACAGTAGAAGGGTCTGTTACTTGTTCTGTGTTCTCATGGGACAGATATACAAGAGGATGTCATTGCTGTCAAAGAAACTCACATTCCTCAGGGAGGGAGGTTGAATACAAATATCTGTGAAATGAAATCTTGAGATATATGTGTGAGCTGAGAATGCAAGCCACCAACCATCAGGGGTACGGGTGTGCGTGCAAAGAGGGCCAGGATCGCTGGGAGTTCCAGTTAGGATATCGGAGTGTGTACAGAGTGGAATCCAGGGCAGGGTACAGTTCTTTTGGGGACCACTGAGGACCCCAGCTGGATGCTTCAGGAAGTTGAATGGAGGGTAATGGAAAGCAAGCTTAGAGAAAGGTTTGAGTGTCTAACGGATGGAGACTTTATCTCAGAGGTAGTCTAGAACTTGAAGATGAGGAGAGGTAAGACACATAATAAATGACATTAAGGGGTGATTCAGTTGGGGCGTGAAGTCAGAAGGCCAGGGCACTTGTTGAAGGTTGAGCTGGGGCAGCAGCAGGGGCAAAGGCATTTATTTATTTGGGCTTGAATTCCTCAATGTGAGGAGTAATAAAACCAAACAAAAACAAAGAAAGAAAAGGGAAAGAAGAGAAACCAAAACAAAAAAGCAAGAGTGGGCCTATCAGTCTGTCAGACAGAACAGGCCTGTTACCCGAGGAGGCTGGCTCTGCTGGCATAGTCCTTGTGCACAACCGTTCTCTGGGGAAATACAGCTGCTGCTGCTGCAGCCTTGGTGCAGAAGGACAAGGATGGATGACAGAAGTGATTATGCAGTGATGCATAACAATTGAATCGCTGCAGGTTACACCTCCTGTGTCAATATGCAGAGCTGGTTTGACTGAATTCAGTGAAAAGAACACCTGAATCCAGGAAGACAACACTTTTTTTTTTTTATTTGATTCGTCAGCATGACACCCAAGACCCTGTTTAAACGCTTCTCTCTCTCTGAAAACATTCTGTTGTTACCTAGGGAATCAGAGTCATCATCTGGGCTGCAAGGCTAATGAAGACAGTGTATTGTAACTGTAGTTAGATGATGTTGGTCACTTGGCTCCCATAGACTTCCTTCAAAGATATTACTCAGCCTGTGTGTGTCAGCTGCCCCTAAATGGCTGAGTTACCTGTGCAAGTGTTCGGAATATCAAATGGGTATGATATAAATTCAAAATGCTGGTTGGTGGGGAAAGTGTGACCCTAGGGGTGGGGCTCAGGAAGTCTGTCTTTCTTCCTTCCTTCCATTCTGTTTTGAGACAAGGTCTCATCTGGCCCAGACTGGCCTCAGATTCACTAGGTAGCCTAAGTGAACTTCGGATTGCCTTGCCTCCTCCAGATGCTGGGATTATAGGTGTGTCTGACCACAAACTGCAGCTCTGCCAGTGGCTGACTGTAGTACCTCCATCTTGAAGATCATCAATTCCTCAGCTGTAGACTGGAGAACACAGTGCTTGGGGGATGAGACATGTTTATGGGATGTGTTTAACACATCAGTTTAAATGTAGATGGTCAATGCCTTAGTGTGGCAAGGTGTGCGTGTGGGGGATGCAGTGGAAGTCTCTCTCTCTCTCTCCTCTCTCTCTCTCCTCTCCTCTTCTCTCTGTCTCTGTCTCTGTCTCTGTCTCTCTCTCTCTCTCTCTCTCTTTTCTCTCTCTGTGGTGGTATTTAGCCCAGTTTCAAGGAATTCAAAGACTGACTAAGAAAATGACATGCAAGTTAACGGTGGCAGATGAGTAGCAAGAAGAGTAAAGAGACAAAGGTCTACGCACAAGACCCTGAGCCTGAGTGCCTCCCAGCCAGACCAGGTTTAGGGTAGAGCTGTGGTTCGCTCAGGGAGATCTCCCAACTGGTGGGTCTCTCCACATCTGCGCCTGCGTGGTGGCAGGGCTGACTTTCACAGGCTTCCAGGGCTCATGGAGTGCTGGCCAGCGACCCACCCAGCTCTATGCAAGGTCCCATTCCACCTAAACGCCCAGCTCCTGCTTTCCTCCCTCCCTGGTGCAGCCACCTTCACACTTTCTGGCAAAAGAAGCAGAGAAAATGGTCTTAATGGTTCCCAGCTACCCAAGGTAGGTTTAAGAAGCACAAAGAGCAGTTAGCGGACCTCTTAAGATCCACAGGGCATGGCTGGCTATAGACCCTGTAAGCACTGCCTCCCGTCATTCCCATGTTGCCTCTTGGTCCTGCGGATAGCGTCTGTTATTCCTTAGTGCCAGGCACTGGGGTATTGTTTTAGGCACCTCTTGACTCTGCAAATAGAATTACAGGGTCTGCTCCTCTTTTTCAATATTCACCCTCCCCGGGAACCATTTCACCTCTCACCAGGGCAGGAACGGGACTGTAATGGCGCAGAGAGCTCCTCCCTGGGCTGTGTCTGCAGGGGCCGGGGCGCCCCTGTGGATGAAAGGCAAGTCATTATCGTGATCAAGGACGAAGGGAACCTTTTCCGTGTGTAAATGCAGATGCGCTCTCAGTTTCTGTGATAGATGTGTTCCCAGAGCCAGTACAGCAGTGTTGAATTCTTCTTTAAAAATCTGAAAGACCTGCAGGCTCTTCGCTCCTTTTCTTAAATCCATTTCCCCGTTGAGATGAAAAATGTAATACTTTTCAGCTTACTTTAGACTTTCTTCAAAAGTATTTCTGGAAAAGGATCCTTCATGTGGAGCATATGAAAACTGTCAGAGCATGGGAGAGAGCGAGGTTTGAAAACCACGCTAATGGACCGCCATCATGCCGCGGGGAGGTCTGGAGAGCAGAGAAACACAAGCTGTGAAGGCAGGGGGCGGGGCGAGCACAGAACCTATGGATTAATAGAGGCACCTGGTCCAGTACGAAAAAAGTGCGAACAAAGCGACATGAGAGATGACAACAGCCGAGTTTTACCTTGCTGCATGCTTAACATGACTTGTTTTAGAATCTGACGAATGGCATTCAAGTGTCCACTCGCCACATGTCACTTTAAGGTTTCAGGTGACTCAGTGTCCTTGACTATAAGATGGCTGCAAAGTGACTTCCTCATAGGGTTTTGTCCTTATTAAGGGATTATGCATGTAGACTGTGTAACTTACTCTCTGTATAATAGTGGGCAATAAATGCTAGCTTTAGAGTCCTGGCTGTGGGGTTATCTCTAACAAGAACCAGACAGCATCATGGGATTCTTTGGAGGGAGAGGCCAGTCCGCTTTCCCAACTGTGGCTGTCTGTGTGATGTCCTTATGTTGCTCGAGACCCATTTAATCCCACTACCCACCAAGATTTCTTGCATATATCTTGAGTTTCTCTGCGAAGGTTCAAGACCTGGAGGTGGCATGCACACGTGTATTGCGTTCTGTAACAACACGAGATCCAGGAAGCACGAATTGTGACATCTCATCTTTGCCCTTAGGCCAGGGCTGGGAGGCAGTGAGTGAGCTGGAGTCTTGAGCTGGGGTCAAATCTGAATCATGGCAGTGTCTGAAGGAAAACGAGGAGTTGTTCAAAAATACCCTGTAGGAAAGAAATGGTCAGCCACACGGTTTCTGTTGAGCGGTCCCTTAATTAGCCTCCAGAAAAGGTGACACAAGCCTCTGCAGGGTTGGGACAAAGACAAGCCTGTTATGGATGTCCCCTAACTCCGGGAGCAAACCTTGTTCCCCCCTAAATAACTCCAGAACATTACATGGCATTAACAAGTTTCCCAGGACAGAGACTTGGAGTTTATTACTTGTTCACATTGTCATCAGAAATTAATTTTGTCCCTGAAAGACAAATTGGCTGGTAGCTTATGAAGTTAAATGGGAAGAACAAGTGTGCATCTGTTTCTCCTGCATTTTGTCTCCTTGGTGTCTTACATATAAATGAATCAGAGTGTTCAAACTTAAATTAAGATCTTTGGCTAGATAAACAGTTAAAACTGGTTCCCATAGCTACCTCTCACACATAGCTGTGATTGCATTATAATCCCCTAGTAATCAGCTCTAAATGAAAGAAAGATGATAAGGGCGCTCTTTTCAGTTTCCAGTACTGATTTTTATTAGCTCTCAATCAGTCCGGGGCCGCGCTGTCTTTCATCACATTGTGGAAGTGTTTGTAGAATCATTAGAGTAATAAAGTGTAAATCTGGTAAGTGCATTTTTCTTGAGGTGTTTTATATAACGAAAACTCTGAAGATTACACTGGCTGGTACAAGGAAGATTTGTTTCTGCGACGAAAGTAAGAATGTAATGGATGCTAGATTCGTTTAATCTCGACCAGAGCTGAAGCCTAATGAATTACCCAGGCTGGGTAAAGTGGCCGCTGCCCATACGGAAGGGCAACAGTCTCGGACTTCAGTGGCCACACATGGCCATAACACAGATTTGCATGGAGTTAGCCCTTGTTCTCCTTCCAACAGTCCTTCAGTGGGGAGCCCTCACACTTACAAACCCAGTACCCACAAAACTGTGAGCTTGGCCATTCGCTGTGGGATTTCTTTAGCAAACTGGTGTAATCAGGTAAACCAAGGTGTTTTGTCGACACTGAAATTTCGTGAAATAAATTTCAGTTTAATAATACGTGCTTGCCCTGTTCCTTGTTGGAGAGCACAGTGGCCTGTCTTCTCGGCCTCATTTGGGCTGAAGGCTGTTTGGTGGGGACATGCTAAATCAGGAACTTAGAGCATTAGTTCTGGATTTTTCTACGTGTGTCCAAGAGGCGATTGTATATAGAAGCACACTCGTGTTTACTTTCCCATGTGTGGTAGGGTGTTCACAGATTTTTCGGGTGCACATGTGCAATGTGCAGAATTCTTAACCCAGACACGTCTCTCCTTCCTTATAGGCTTCATGGCAAATGTTTGACGACATAGTTTACCCACAAAAATGCTTGCGAATGTTGGATTTTATGTTTGCATTAGATCAAGAGTGTCCCCATATTTTAGTGACAGACATTCAGTCTCATCCACGGGGTACAAAACATCATCTAATGGAGCATCATTAGGTCGCCTATCATCTCCATAAGAGCTGGTAGAGATGCGGCAGCTTTGTATTTAATTTTAAGATACACATGAAAAAGAAGGAGGCTTTGCCTGAGATAATTATCACAGTTCCCCTGTTCATGTGGTGTTAATATGAATCTTAGCAGCAAGCAGAGCGTCTGCAGGATTCGGGTAGCCAATCAGGTGCCGCCATGAAGACATCCCCAGGTGCCTTCTTGGTTTGCATCTGAATGTAGAATTCTATCTAATGGTAGAAGAATTTGAGCCCAGATAGAATTTTCTAGAAAACAAGAAGAAATCAGTTGGTCAAGGTGGGTCAAGATGATTAAGGAAAATCTTTTTTTTTTTTCTTTTTTAGCCCTTAGGTAGTCTTAAGAAAGACATCAAGGGAAGTATACCACTTTTATTTAAAAATGTAAGAGCCTGAATCCAAGCGTTGGTTCTCTTTTCTTTTTTTAAAGAAAGCAAATACAATATTTTGCTGATGATGGCGCTTTCTGTATATGTTTGCATGTTGGTACTTAAATGCAATATGTCTGGAAGATGTTGCTATTTCACACTCCGCGCACAAGAAAGAGTAAATTGTAGGTCCTGATTATCAACAGATAACAAGACATACTGTATATAAATAAATGCTCAGCATCAAAACCCATTATTGGATTAGCTCTATAATCATGTCTCAGGCTGTAAGCCTGTGCTGACAAATGAACACTTTTCATTTGGCTCAAGGTCCTCATCAGCAACGGAACTAATTTTACATTCTCACCCATTAAGTGAATAAGATGTGGAAAAAGCTGTCTGCTTTTTGAAGTGTAAATTTGCTGCTACAGGCTGTGCAGACCAAAGCGCTTTTGAAGCAGGCAAATGAGATCATCTCTAGGGACATGCAAACCTCACAAAGTTTAGGTCATTTCTGCTGAAGGGACGAGGTGTGTGTCTGTGCGCTCGCTCCCAGGCTCACGTGACTGAGGTGTCTGCGGACCTTGGGCTGTGCGGCTTCTCTCGGCCATAGAAGATGAGCACTTTGTGAGACTGGGATTCGCTTGGGTCTCTGTCTTCCATAGAAGAAAAGGTCCCAGAGCTGGCAGAGGGTCTGAGATGAAGCACCCAGGGCTCCACAGGGTTGATGGGTAAAAATGCCTCCTCGCCGGGCAGTGGTGGCGCTCGCCTCTAATCCCAGCACTCGGGAGGCAGAGACAGGCAGATCTTTGTGAGTTCGAGACCAGCCTGGTCTACAAGAGCTAGTTCCAGTGCAGGCTCCAAAGCCACAGAGAAACCCTGTCTCAAAAAAAAAAACAAATAAATAAATGAATAAAAATAAATAAATAAATGCCTCCTCATGAGAAAAGGGGTTACCCTTGAGAAGGAGCAAGCTGCACTCATCTGTTCCGAGTTACCCTACATATGTGGTATATCAGAGATATATATGTGTTGTGTCTCCAGCACAGACCTATCCTTGGGAATCTAGAATTTCATAGATGCTGTGAACTTTTCATATCTGTGTGGAAGGCTCACATGCATCCTGAATATCATAGTCAAGGAAAACCACAGTGTGCCACTGCAAGAATGTCCTACCTTGTAATTTCATCAATTGTCTCGTTATCCTCCTGCTCCACCCAGAAATTCTTTATTATTCACTTTTAAGTTAGTGTTTACTGATTGTACAAAATAACGTCTTGGCATTTTCTTATGTGTCTAAAATATACTTGGATAATGTTCACCCTTCATTGCCTCCTGTTGGCACTTCTCTTAGCGGGTCCCCTTTCTCTTCTCAAATGCTCTCTGTTATAGTTTCATAGTTTTCAAAACTCTGAATTCTGTGGCTGAGAGAAAACGTGGCATTTGTCTTTCTGGATGAGAGAAAATGTAGCATTTATCTCCCTGAGTCTGGTTCATTTTGCTTAGCATCATGGTCTCCAGCTCCACTGTTTCCTGTAAACCCCAGCATTTGATTCTTCTTTATGCTTGACTTATACTCCATTGTATACACATACCACTTCTGTTTTCGTGTTTGATTCTTTGATACAGGGTCTATGTACGTAGCCCAGGCAGACCTTGAATTTACCATTCTTCTACCTTAGCCTCCTGCTGAGATTATGGGTGTGTGCCACCACTCTCTGTTCAATGTGCCACATTTTGTAATTCACCCCTTGATGGGCATCTAGGTGGTTTCTCTAGCTAGAAAATCAGAAGCCTTTCTTTTTGATTTTTAGAATTTTTATTACTATTTATTGCTATCTATTTTATTACTATCTAATTCTACCTCTCTGTGTCCCTCTCTGTGTCCCTGTACAGAGGTCAGAGGAAAACTTACTGGAATTGGTTCTCGCCTTCTGTCGTGTGAGTCCAGGGATCAAACTCAGGTCATCAGGCTTGGAAGCAGGCACCTTTATGGAATGAGCAATAGCTCTTGCCCCTAGAAGTCATTCTTGCTTTCCACCTTCCCCCCATGACTTAGATACAGTCTTTCAGTATTCAAACTAGGTTATAAGAAACAAAACACCTGTGGATACTGAAGCCATCTCTCATATTTGCCACAATAATGTCACCCTCTGCTACCTTACCCTCACCACGCCCACTCACCCCAACCACGCCCACCTCATGCCTGTCCATTCTTCACAGGCATATGGGATCAGTGTTCCAAAACTGTGTGTGTGCCATGGAATGTCGGGCTCTTGCTCAATTGGGTCCTAAATGCATACTGATATCTTCTGAATGTGATCATATTTGGAAATAGAGCCACTGAAGATGTAATTGGTTATGATGACATCATACTGCAAGAGAGTGAACCTCTCTGCACTACAGCCTCGCCTTTTAAAAAGGCTGCCCTACAGTGAGTGGTGGGCAAACACTCATTCTCAGAGGGAGATGATATGCTAGCTCAGGCAGGCGTTTCCTGAAGACTTCCAGAAACCACCAGGATCTGGGAGAGAGGTCTGAGGCTGAGTTTTCCCTCTGAGCCCTTAGAAGGCTGATCTTGAATGACTAGCCCCTAGACCGTCCTGTGTGGAGTTCACGTTGTTTAATCGAGCAGCCGACTACCGCATAGAGTCATACCCTCTCTCGTTCTGATCCCCAGATCCCATATTACTTATATTCAAACTCAAATATTTATCACAACTAACAAAACTTCATAACGTAGCCCCAACATTACATATCCAATTTCATCTTTCAACACTGCTGGCCTCATTGTCTCTGGTCATATCAGAGACTTTTCTGTTGTTTAGCAGTACCGAATTGTCTCTTGTTGTGACTATCGTCTGCTGTGCCCTCTGCTTGGACTGCCTGTCTCCTCTTCCACTTTCCATATGCCTCATATCCTATTCTTAAAGTCTTATCTTCCAGGCCACCCCTCCACATCCCTATGGCTACTCTCCACTTCAGCCCATTTTCCTATTAAAATTACTAAGTGTATTCAGTTTATATTTCTAGAAATCTGCATTCTTTTTGGAGCTCTGTCTATATAAGGATCCAGGGAATCTTGTCACTGAAGCTCGCCAATGTCTCCCTGGTACTTGACACACTATCTGACTTGTTCCAGGAGCTCAGCTTGCTTCACCTTTGCGAATACATGCACAGAAGTTTAGAGAGGCACTCCTTCCCAAGTCCTGCAGCTAACAAATCACATCCATAACCCCCCCCTTCCTTGCTACTATTTGGAAAAGGACATTTCTTATCTAAAAAGCATCTTTTGACTTTCTTTTATGGCAGGACTCTCTCCCTCAGGATATCTGTCAAGAACCTGGCCGAGAACGATTGGAATGATACCACACCACGGGGAAGGTGGGCAGAGGGTAAGCTCTTTCTCCTTTAATTTCACCAAGGTTTCTGTGAAGCCTGCCTCAGTAAAGATTTGTCTCCACTTGACAGGCAGAGCGTACTGCTGTATAGAAATACTCTATGACGTCAGTCTTTGCCAAGTAAAAAAATAGGAAGTTACGTGGGTGATTGTGGGGGAGGTCGCTAGCTGTGTCCACCAGAATCTGCTCTTTTTTTTTTTTTCCTGGACACCAATGTAATTACATTCCCCAGCCTCCTTAGCAGCGAGGGGTGGTCGTATGACAGTTCCGTCCGGTGGTGTGTGGGCAGAAGTGGTGGTGTCTGTTCTAGGACTAGCTCACGGGAAGCCTCTCTCACTTGTTGTTCGTCTTCTGCTACAGTGAATTGGGTTTTCAATGTCCACAGGGCCCTGAGAATGACATTGAAAACAGGCATACCTCACCCTGGGTCTCTGGAGACCAGATGGAAAAGCCTTCCCTCCAGGTTAGAACCGGTCAGCTAATCCTGGTGAGCCCTTTGCACTGAAGCACTGAGATTTCCGGGTCCTTCTGTACCTTCATACTATGACCCCCTTTCTCTAAGAAGCTGATACCCCTGAAAAGTGAGACCAGCAGACACAGAGTTGCTGACAGTGTCTGTTGAAAGAAGAGAGCCCAAGGAGGAAGGTGAATGGCCTTGGGCAGGAATCCCTGCTCTCTCATGAGAAGATCAGATCTCCTCTCAGAAGGCGATCTGAAAAGAAAGACCATAGCAACTCAGTTCTAACACTCTGGCACAGGAGGGAGAGAGGACGTCTGTGAGGTGTCTCCCCATCCTCTGGGGTACTTCTCCCTTCAGCCCACTGTCCTCTGTGGCCTAGACTCCTCTCAAGGTCATCATGAGGGTTTTGAAACCAACAATGAGAAGCTAATATTTGTGAGGCGGAAACTCTGACTTTGAAGGAGGAGAAAGGGCAAGTGAGCTTTGGAACATGCTGAGATGCTAGCTATCTTCTCCGTGGCTGTCTTTAAGGAGGGTGGCATCAGTGTCTTCCTGATCCCTGGATGAACTATCCTAGTCCAGTCATTGATAGATCTATGTTTTATGATCATCTGAACTATTTTATTCACTTTAATGTCACAAAAACCTTGGGAGGAGACAAGACTTTATTGGAGGCAGTGTTGTTTGCCCACTGTGATCAGAGAACGTCTCCTGGTCTGCAGAAAAGGACCTGCACACTCAGATGGGACTACCGACTTCTTGTGGCTGATGAAATGTGAGCATAGGTAAGGCTTCACGTCTCTTTTCTGCTGCCTCTGTGACTCCCGAGGTCTTGCATGGGTGAAGCCTTTGTCAGTTTGGCTCTGATTGACTCTAAACAGGACCATGGAGTCCTTCTCTGCCTTCCTCTGTGTGTGGAGTGAGAACAAGATGTCGGTTTTCACTGGCTTAAGCATCCTGCATGCTATTCTTCAGCCTGTGCTTACTCCCAATCTGGAATGGCCCGAGAATGGAGTTGTGTGAGGATCTTGAGAGCTTGTGAGAAAACCCCAAGGAAAAAGAGTCTGACAACCTCAGTTTCTTGAAACCACAGAATTTTTTTTAAAAAAATATTTATTTATTATGTATACAATATTCTGTCTGTGAGTATGTATGTCTGCAGGCCAGAAGAGGGCACCAGACCTCATTCCAGATGGTTGTGAGCCACCATGTGGTTGCCGGGAATTGAACTCAGGACCTTTGGAAGAGCAGGCAATGCTCTTTACCACTGAGCCATCTCTCCAGCCCCGAACCACAGAATTGTTCTGGAGTATGCTTGCATGCTTCTCCCAGGGGTAGCAGCTACGAGTTCACTTCAGCTGTTCTTCGTATGCCTCTGTGTAAAAACATGTTTTTGTTGCGTGCGTCTGGTCCGAGCGATTGTACACTTTACTCAGGCGACTCGTCTTAACCCTCAGAATACAAACTGTCCGAAGCTCTCAATAAAGTTGCTATTGCAGGAGACTTTAATTCACCTCATTTTTAAGTCTGCTCTGAGGTCCATGCCACCAACCGGAGCAGTAAACAACTCCTTACTTTGTGTGCCCAGAACCTCAGACTCTGTCAGCGTCTCTCTGGGTGGCCACTTGCCTTGTAGGAAACCAGGCCTTGGGTAAAACATGGGTAGGTTCAGTCGGGCATGGTCATCTTAGTTCCTTCAGCTGAGAATTCCTTGAGGAGTAGACATCCAACCAGGTCTGATGAGTAAGATGCCCGGGGAATTCTGCTAGGGGAAATTTGAGGAAAATTTTCCTCATGTCTAGACCAAGAAACAAGAACACTTCCCTTTCATCGCCTGCGGCACTAGTGTGGAACCCCATGAGACTTGGCGCCATTACAAGCATCTTGTGGCCGGAAGGGGAAATGCCAGCATTCAGAAGATGGCAATGTGGAGCGAAGCGGAATCCTGTTGAGGCAGAAAAGTGTAGGGAAACCTTAGCAACTCGTCCTCTGCCTGACTTGAGCTAGTCATGCCTCTTTCTCGAGACCAACACAGCCCTTAGCTGCCTGGCTGCATATACACCCGACTCCGGACAAGGCAGTAGGTTCCTCCTCCCTAGCAACCCATTGGCAACTCCCCCTTTGTGGTCAAACACATTCTGGAACATATCCAGTAAATATGGGCAATGGTCTGATCTAGTCTGGACTGGTTTTGGGTCCATGTGCAACAAGGCAAACCATGTCCTCCAAATGATTTTTTTTTTTGGTGGGGGGAGGATTCTCTCTTTACCATCTTATGCTTGGGCATGATGGGGTGTGCATTTGGTTAATACCAGCTGTATCAAGGGAAAGGACATGTGGAGTAAACCAAATATAGTCTAAACCTGTCAATCAAAACAGAAAATCCCCCACACTCGACAGTTTGACAAGTAACTCCTCCTCCTCATGGGTTTACAGAGGAAGCCCTGGCAGTCACCATGGGCTGTTGACCACTCTAGCTTAGGTAGCCGGTTGCTCCCTTGGATCTGTCCTGTATTTTTATTTTGTCTTTAACTAAAATCTTTGCTGTGTTAGTTGGGTGTTCTTTTTCAGTTTTTTTTTTTTTCTAAGATGCCAAGAACTTCTGGTTTACAGGAGAGCCTGTCCACACATTTTAGGTTGTTTTAGTCAGCACAGCCACACAGATTATCTTTACATTAGTGAAGATGAAAAGGAGTTGGAGTATTCTAAACGACTTGCCCCGTGTCTTGACTAATGAGGTAGAGGTTGGGGTGTCTCACTTCCAGTCTGTCCTCATGCTGTTCCCTCTAGGGAAGCAGGTGGGCTTCTCTTTTACCTCCAAATAATTAGTGGGGGGTATGTGTGTGGCTACTTGGAGAATCGTGTTGGGCAACTTCTAAAACCACACTCCACATTAAAGTGGGTTTGGAACGACACAGTTTCATGTGCAACCGATAAACAAGCTCGACACCTTCCCCTATCAAGGAGGTACTTTAGGTTCTGCCTGGCTTGACCCTGGTGCGACCAGGGTGGCCCATCAGCGTTCTGCTCCTGGGTAATGAATCGTCCCAAGAGTCAACAGTTTAAAAGATTACTATTTTATAGAGTCTGTGGAATGGGAATATTCATGGAGATCAACGGAATACATCTGTCTCAGAGCACCCTAGTGTCTGCAAAGCAGTCTGCAGTGGAGATTAGGGTAAGGGACAGGCAGGTTCCCTCCCAAACCTGCCTCCAGTCATTGGTAGGACTTGGCTCATCACAGGCCACACACTAGGGTTTCTATTTCCTACTGGCTGTACCTTGGGTTCCTGCCTCCTGGGCTCCATTCCAGAGCAGCTCACCACACTGCAACTGACAAAGCCTGAGGGGCCTGCAGGATGGAAGCTGCAGCATTTCCATAGGCCAGACATGGAGGCGATGACGATGACTCCTCATGACGCAATGCTGTACTCTCTAGAGTAGTGTCAGGAAACTCAGTCCCACCCACCCCCAGGGGAGAAGGCGGTCCAAAGGTGACCCTCAAGAGTTAGGGATCAGGTTGCCTCTCCACCACAAGGACTAATGAAACTACTTGCTGTGCTACCATTTCTGTAACTGTTTTGGTTAATTATTTTGCCTCAAAAGTTGTGATTCTTCTTTTCCGAGCTATTTTCTGTCTCTGTGGGCTTAGACAATGACCACAGGGCACCAGAGTTCTGCTTTCTCCGTTAAAAGATTACACATGTGCCACTGCTATTATTACTAATCAGAATTAATTCTAGCTCATAACAATAACATAAGAAAAGATTCCTGTAGTTCAGGGACTGCTACTAATACTGGCTTTCCCCTTCTTGCCTTACTTCTCTCCTTAAATCCTGGTCACACAATGCATGTATGTGTAATGTGTGTCTGTGTGTGTGCATGTGTGTGCATGTGAGTGTGTGTCTGTGTGTGTGCATGTGTGTGCATGTGAGTGTGTGCATGCGTGTGTGCATGTGTAAGTGTGTGCATATGAATGTGAGTGTGTGTCTGTGCATATGTGTGCATGTGAGTGTGTGTGCATGTGTGGTTGTATAAGTGTGTGCACACGTGCATGCGTATGTCGTAACACTCAACAGCAACCTTGCTAGCAACCTTGCTGCCTTGGTCTTCTCATGCAGGACGCAGTTCAGAGCTAGGCTGACACTGGCTTGTTCAAGGAGTTACCTGAGAGGAAGAGAAGGGTGAGGCCGTCTCCGGGGCTTGGTGCTCCCTTAGCCACCAGATACAGCCATGGTGTGGAAGAAAGGGAAACTGTTGTGAGGCTCCAGCAAGGGGAAAGAATGAAGTAGAGGGAATTGATGGGACTCAAAGGAGCTTGCTAGCGCTGAGGGCGTTGCGAGCCTGCCAGAGTGGCTATGGCACGACAAGAAAACTGGACTTTTAATAAAGGGAGGCAGATTAAATTAATCATGACAGGAAAATGAGCAAGAAATGCTTTCACATTGTTATTTAATAAGAAAAATGTGTAATTAACTGATAAAAATAGTTTTTGCAAGAAGCAGGCAGTTAACTGGTTTATGGAGCCAGCCAGGCCCGATGCTGAGTGTCCCTGACTGTTAGCAATCAGAATGCTTTTTATATGGTGTCTTTCTTTGGAAACGCACAAACCATCTCACCACAGACATTACCTCATTTGCTTCACAGCCTAATGAGTGCTTTATGGCTGAGAAATGGTGGCCGAGTCCAGTGACTCTGGAGAGATGAGGGAACTGAGGTTGAGGATCGACACCTGACCGGGGCCTCATGGGCCAGCCATGGGGCAGAATGCTTCGCCTCTCTTCCTTCCTGTCCCTCGGTCTGATTTTCTGCATTAGCTGATGGCTTGAAGGAGACAATTGCTCCTCGCTTCCAAAAGCCGCACATAGGAACCTGGGATGTGTATTCTGGCCGATATGATCCCAGTCTTCCGAATGGGAGGTGGGGGTGGGACGAGATCCTGGCATTTGCCATCTGCTGAGCCTGTCTTTAATCCTCAGCAAAGTAATGGAATGGAGATGAAGAAAAAACTGTGCGGGAATCGGGAGCATAATGCCACCACGAGCAAGCAGCTGTCTGGATTTTTAAAGAGCAAATTCCATGAGACAAATTTAATTGCATTTTTTAATAGAATTAAAAAAAAAAACCTTCTACCACATTAGTGAGTGAAGGCAATGAAATGGATGCATCCTGAAATCTCACTTGAAAGATGAATTCAACCGAGCCGGTTCTGAGCTCTGCCTCTCTCAGAAACCTGGCTGGAAGGCCACGTGAGCAGCCGGTGGGCGGCTGTGCACTGGCTGGGAGACGGTGGCCAGCGGAGTGCTCCTGGCAGGCTCTGAGATGGGACTGTATCTACAGTGCATCCTTATTAATGACTTGCAGGAGGTGATGAGCAGAACATTAATTAAATGTGCACATGTGGCCAAGTGGGAAATTGGCGGCGAAAACACCATAGGCAGGCACAGAATATCCAGGTACTTGTTTTTTCAGCATCTGTGATTTGGCCCGTGAGAAGTGGCTTGACTTTTTGTCTCCCCCTGCCCTCTCCTTGCTGTTTTGGGCTCCAACCAGATTCTCACTCCTTGCAACAGGGGCCATATCTCTAAAGCAGGCTCATAAATCCCCTTGCCAAACACCAGGGTGTGTACAAGTCGCCACTTCTAGCCCTGATGTGCTGAGAAGGGAAGCCTGCAAAAATTAATATTGATCTAGCAGAATAATGAAGCAGCTGTGAAGCCGGTACACAAACACTTTGCCCCACATCTTGGCCTGTTTACACCAGCAAACGGGAGAACAAACAGGAAATGCAGGCTTTCGGAGGCAGGGGCGTCAGAGCATCCAGCCAATGTCCTCTGAGAGAGTCCTGGGTTGTTTGAACTCTAAATCCAAGTAGGCATTTATAAGTTAGGTAGTGTCCCTAAATCCTAAAGAAAGTCACGTGACTCAGTGAAGTCCAATTGTGACCCCATTTTTACATTCAATCAGTGTTTCGCTCTCTTCTTAAAAGATCATTCTGGATAACATAAGTAGGTTGGCTGGTAGATTTGTCACAACTGGGTCTTGGCACTGCTCTTATTAGAACCAATATTTATTTGACAATGACTCTGTTGCCAAGAAAGCAAGAATGGCCTCAGGAGAATGCAAGCAAGTGCTGTGTGTTCCGAGATGCTAGATTATCTTTTGTGTTTTATTTAATTTGGGAACCATTAGCCAAACTCTGGGTAGAGAGGGAGAGCTTTGTAATGGGGAAGGTGACACTGATTAACCCTACGGTAGCCTGAAATTTTACTGTTAGAGTGTTTAGGAAGAGGGACAGGCCTCCCTCACTCCAAATACCAGCTCTTTACTCTCTAGTCTTGGCTGATGGTTCTAGGGTATCATACCTTACTCTCTAGTCTTGGCTGATGGTTCTAGGGTATCATACCTTACTCTCTAG
>JAQHUG010000029.1:9420835-9482535 GCA_028555095.1 Dicrostonyx torquatus
AGAGAGAGAGAGAGAGACAGAGAGAGAGAGACAGAGAGAGAGACAGAGACAGAGAGAATTCTCTCTGAACAGGAAGATGGGAATGCAGGTAGCCTCTTCCTGGGAGCAAGTTTCTGATGAGATGCCAGAAAGTGATGCTTGTCACGCCTTGGGCAACACTACACTTCCTGGCATCGCCGCTTGCCAAGTGCACACAGCAAGGCTTTACCAGACTGAGCCAGGAAGGTGAGTATTGATGCAGAGCGAGAATCCACTCCAGGGAAATGTCAAGAGATGTCACTGCACTCGCAGTCACTGGTTGTAAAATTGAGATGACAGCAATCTCCCTCCCATCGGGTTGTTGGGAGAGCGGAGGTGGTCCCTCTTGTAATATTTTAGTCTGGAGCTGGGCACTCCAAAATACCCAGTACACACTCAGCACTTCTCTTCAGGGGAGGTGGGAAGTTCCCACAGCATGGGAGTTGGACACTGAGTAGGACAAACCCTTCTTCTAAGAACCCCACAGAGGAGGGGCTGGAAGAAGATAGGTCAGCAGATAATTATAACGTATGGCCCATAGTAAATACGGCGTATAATAAACAATATGAGCATGCATTGGGTCCCATTTCAGGAGAAGTGTCAGTGCTCCAGGAGGGAGAATCGTTAAGGGCGAAAGGGCTATCTAGTTGTATTAAGCCTCCTGCATGTGAAGGAGGAGGTCCTGGCAAGGCCACGGTTGTCATTCTGCTGTCTTCATGATGGATGGGGATTCGTGAACAATTGAATTGAGCCTCTGCCATTACGATCGATTGTGGGGACAGACTTCTCAATAGGAGCCAGGGGGCCACAGTGTGGGTCGGTGGTCACACTGACATGAGGTTTATGGCCTTTGCTAGGCTTCTCACAAGTCTTGCCACACACACCCATCTGCCTGGGACCCAGGATCAAGCTGGCGGTAAGGGGACAAGGAAATGAGGGTGGAATTAAGTCACCACAGATCTAAGCCAGATGTGTCTGGCTCCTTTTCACTCCCTCATTTCCAAAGCTTTAGAGGTCATTGTGGTGAAATGAGATGGACAGGGGGGTTTCAAATGTAGCTCTTATCACCATCTTGCTTTTATAGACTGAGAAAGTCCTCACTCCAAACCTTCCCTACAAAGAAACTGAAACCTGACTCAAAAGGATTCTTGGCTTTGTTTTAATAATACATAATTTCTGTTCCATTAAATTGCCATTTTGAAGTGATTTCAATGATTCTTAGTGCATTTCCAGAATTGCACAACCATATTTTCTATCTGATGCTAGATTATTTCCATCACCTCCAAATGAAACCCATCATCATCAGTGATCCCTCTCCACTCCTACATCCTCCAAAGCTCCAACAACTTCAGCTCCATTTTTAGTCTCCGTGGACTTATCTATCCCAGACATTTCACAGAAATGACTCATGCAATATGTGATCTTTTGTGCCCGGATTATTTTTTCTTCTCTCCTTCTCTGCTCCCCGTCTTTTCTTCCCTACCTCTCTTTGATATAGGGTCTTATGTAGCCCATGAGGCCAGCCTCAAACTCAAGGCTGAGGATGTTCATGTACTGGTCTTTTCACATCTGCCTCCCGAGTGTTGGTGTGCTCCACCATGCCTGGATGTTGACTTCTTTTACTTGGCAGAATGTCTTCAATATTTATCCATTTTCCACTGTACCTCAGCGTTTCATTGCTTTCTATCGCTGGATAATATATACTCTATGATGGTGCCATGGTCATCAGCTGGCATAACTGATAAAGAAACAACACAATAACTTGAAAGACAAATGACACAGTTAAAACTTCATAAGATCTTCCACATGGCTACAAATACCAGCAAAATATTTTAATATATACATTTCTCCAAAGAAAATTTGCAGATGGCCATGGGCTCACTGACTACAGATACAAGTACCTTCTCATATATTTTATTTGAAAATCTCTCCATAATGTTAGCTCTTTTCATGTTCATAATGGTATCCTTTTGTAAATAAATTTGAAACTTTGAGTAAAGTCCAATTATACATTTTCTTTTGTATCTTACACTTTTGATGTTGAATGTAAGAAGCCATTACTTTGATCAACAGTATAATGCTTTACCTTTCTCCTTTCATGGTTTTTATACTTCAGCTGTGTTATGGTCTGAAGTAAGGACACACCTTGTGTGCATGTATGTGTGTACATATGTATGTCTACAGTGTATTTGCTCAGATGCTACCTTTTTCTTTTGATACGGGCCCGAAACTTTATTTGGCCGGAAACTCCTAGTAGGCTTGGCTGGCCAGCCAGTGAGCTCAGGGTCTGCCTGTCTCTGCTTTCCCAGTCCATTCTCATGCTTTGCCCCGTCCTCCCCAACGGGTTCTGTGACTGAGCTGAGGTCCTCAAGCTCACAAGTGAGTTCACTCACTGCTTTCTTTCTAGTCTAACCACCTCAAAATTATTAGTTATTTTCAAAGAAGAGGTATTTATTTGCTATCAAGACATATGACCATGGAGCTACACACCCATGTGTAGGCCCAGGTTTGGCTGAAAAACTCGTCTCGGTAGAGTTGGATACTGTTCATGCAGGGTGTCTCCAGTAAAACACATTCTCTCTCTCTCTCACACACACACACATCACACACATACATATCCCATACACAGACACATCACACATACCACACACACAGACACCACACACACAGACACCACACACACAGAGACACTACACACAGACACCACACACAGACACACTACACATACCACACACACACACACCACACCAAGATACACTACACACATACCACACACACAGACAGCACACACACAGAGACACCACACACAGACACACTACACATAGCACACACACATACACCACACCAAGATACACTACACATACCACACACACACCACACCAAGATACACTAACATACCACACACACAGACACCACACACACAGTGACAGCACACACACAGAGACACTACACACAGACACCACACACAGACACACTACACATACCACACACACACACCACACCAAGATACACTACATACACCATACACACATACCACACCAAGATACACTAACATACCACACACACCATACCAAGATACACTACACACACCACACACACATACCATACCAAGATACACTAACATACCACACACACACCACACCAAGATACACTACACACACCACACACACATACCACACCAAGATACACTAACATACCACACACACATACCACACCAAGATATACTAACATACCACACACACACATACCACACCAAGATACACTAACATACCACACACACACCACACCAAGATATACTAACATACCACACACACACCACACCAAGATACACTACACACACCACACACACACATACCACACCAAGATACACTAACATACCACACACACACACACCAAGATACACTAACATACCCCACACACACCACACCAAGATACACTACACACACCACACCAAGATACACTAACATACCACACACACCATACCAAGATACACTAACATACCACACACAACACACGCAGACAGACTACACATACCACACACAAACACAAACACCACACACACACCACACCCAGATACATTGCACACAGACAGCACCACACATACCACACACACAGAGGCATCACACACATGCACACAGACACCACACACAACACACCCAGACACACTATACATACCACACACACACACATCCAAACACACACACACACACACACACACACACACACACACACACTCTTTAGAAACTCCTTGGCTAGTACAAGTTTCAATGAACTCAACACGGAAGATAGTATTGTTCAGTTTAATTACCATGACACCGAAGTCAATACACACCCACTTGATATTCCTGATGTATGACCTAAAAGCAAGCACAGTGCACAGTGGGCCCCAAATGTGGCCTCTGCTATTGGACTGAAAACCTTCATTGACTTGGGTTGGCAGCCTGTACCACTAATTGAGGACAGAGTTTGGCCCCGTGGGTTTTATATAGAACCTTTTCTTTATTTCTTGTTTTCATGGGCGTGTGTTGTGGGCTGGGGATTATTTTTATGTTTTTCCACTTCCTGATTAGTTTTAGGACTTGTTTATTTGGAGACTGCTTTAATAAATTTGCACAGCAGGGTGAGGTAGTCGCAGGGTTGGGATATTTAACCAGGGACTGCCTTCTTCTCGGTTTGGTGTTTGGTGTTTACTTCAGGGCCCAGTCACTCCATTTCAGTGTGAAATCCCTGCCAAAGATCACCTATTCTAGGCACACCCTGGCGGCTTAACTGGAGGGCAGGGCTCTGCTCCTGAATACCCTGTATGATGGCGACCATGACCTAGCATCACCACACTTTGAGAGTGTAGCTGAGTGCTAAGCAGTCTCCCGAGGGTAGCAACCTGGTCCCTTGCTGGCATGGCTTTAATGTGTGGGACCGCTCCACTCACAAAAATTCCTGAGCTCGTGTATGTTAAACAGAGTAGATGTGACCGTGACCAAGGCAAACAAGTCCTGTGCACAATGAGATGCACTGTGGTATGTTTCTGTAGCTGAAACAGTTAGGGGTAAATAAAGGGCTAGAGCCCTGATTGTAGAGTTAGATTGCTTGCAAAAGAAAGTTGAGGTGTTAGAGAGATTGCGTGGTTAGGGCACATCCTGCTCCTCTGGATGATCTGAGTTTGGAGACCAACAAACATGTTGGGCAGCTCACAGACCCCTGTGATTCTGGCTCCAGAGGATCCAATGCCCTCTTCTAGTTTCTGAGGGCACACGCATTTGCACAGAGACACACACACACAGACACACATGCACACATATAGACATACAGAGTGTGAGAGAGAAAGAGAGAGAGAGAGAGAGAGAGAGAGAGAGAGAGAGAGAGAGAGAGAGAGGAAGGAAGAGAAACAGAGGAAGAGACAGAGAGGAAAAGAAAAGAAAAAAATGTTATGATATACTTTAGTGTATGTGTGTGTGTCTGTCTGTCTGTCTGTCTCTGTCTGTGTGTGTGTGTGTGTGTGTGTGTGTCTGGCTGTCTCTGTCTCTGTGTGTGTGTGCGTGGTTTTCAGAGGTGGCTCCAAGAAGAACTGACTTTCAAGTTGCGACCTGAGGCAATAACGAACCAGCCATAGGCAGATTACCTTTGCCCACTGACGGAAGAGCTGAGGCAAAGATCCCAAACTAGAAGTGTCTTTGGCTTTGAGAAACAAAGGGGAAGCAGGGAGATAGAAATTTGAGGATAGTGGGAAAAGATGAGCTTGGCCAGAGCAGTTTATTCCAGAGCGCGTCGGCCCTGTCAAGGTGTTAGATTTGTTTTGAGAGTAAAAGGAAGCCCCACGGAGACTGCTCATTTTCAGTTCTGTTTTGTGGAAAGATTGTGGGCGAGAGGGGCAAGGATCAATCAGACAGACCAGTTAGGAGGCTTTTGTGCACCTTCTTCCGGGAAGACACGTACTGCCTTCTCACGTTTGGTGTGTGTCCCTGTGTGTGCTCAGGAGCACATGTGTGTGATGTGTGTGCACACTAGGGGTCAGCTTCTGCTAATGTCAAGCAGGACACCGTCTGCTTTGGTTTTTGAGACAGGGTCCTTCATGGTCTGGGTTTTCCATCTAGACTAGGCTAGCTGGCTCGTGGGCTCCATGAATCTGCCTATGTCAGGGTTATGTTTTGGTTTTGGTTTTTGTCAACTTGACACAGTTGGAGTCCTTTGAGAAGCGGGGACCTCAATTGAGAAAAAGCCCCCATCAGACTGGCCTGCATGCCAGCTGGTGGGGCATTTTCTTGATTGATGATTGATCTGGAAGTATCCAGTCGTCTATGGGTGGTGCTGCCCCTGACCTGAGGTATAAGAAAGAGAACTGAGCACGAAGGAAGAGCCAGTAAGCAGCATTCCTCCATGGCCTCTGCTTCAGTTCCTGCTCTGACTGTAAGCTCTAAGGTGAGACACACCCTTTTCTCCCCAAGTTGCTTTTGGTCAGAGTGGTCCCCCCCGCCCCCGCCGCTTCCCCTGAGACAGGGTTTCTCTGTAGCTTTGGAGCCTGTCCTCGGACTCCCTCTTGTAGACCAGGCTGGCCTTGAATTCACAGAGATCTGCCTGCCTCTGTCTCCTGAGTGCTGGGTTTAAAGGCGTGTGTCACCACTGCCCAGCAGGCCAAGTGTTTTATCACAGCAGTGGAGAGCAGACGGAAATGGATCTGGGGGTACGATTATGCAGCAACACTATTGTCCTGCTTCTCCATGAGGATCCTGGGGATGCTTGCAAGGGCAGAGCTTCACAGGACCCAATCTTCGCAGCTCCCTGGGGGACTGCAATTGTTGAGGCTGACAGGGAGAATGGCAAACAAACCAGAGTGTGACAGCAATTTCTGAGAGAGCCAGGGTGACATTCTTCTTCACTGAGTCCCTACATCTGTACTTAAAATGAACCCCAGGAGCCCAATCTTGGCCTGGACAAGCTGGTTGACACTGAATTGTGTTTTTCATTTTATGTATGTGTATGTGTATACCATGGCACATGTGGGCAGGTCAGAGAACATTAGTCTATTATCTATCTCCCTCTTCATACAGGACCTGCAGATCAAACTCTGGTTTCCAGGTTTGGCAGAAAGCGTCTTTACCCACTGAGCCATCTCGTCTACCTAGAGACCGAATGTTTAGGGAGTGAAGAAAGAACCAGACTAGAATGGAGAGGGAGGAGTCGCACAGACAGGGAACAACCTTACAAAGGCAGGAAGTGGGGAGAGGTGGGCACCTCCAAGCAGAACCACCGCAGGGCCGAGAGCGAGGGGCCGATAGCACGCAGTGATAGCTTGTTTAATTGAGGACGCAGTGCCGCTATCAGCCATGTAGAGCCAGCCTGCCAGAGCCGCACACTGGAACTTATTTAAAGAGGCTATTGTAAAAGTCTCTGAGCCAGTTAATTACCAGTTTTTGTTATGTCAGGAAGTCCTCGAGTTTAAGCAGAAAGAAACCATTCATGAGTATGTTCCGGGTCTGTAGTTTAATGGGACAAGTAAAAAAAAAATTAAAAATTGATAAAATGATTTAGTTCATGGGAGGATTGAAAATCCTCACGAGAAGAGCTGAAATTACATATTATGCTCTATTCCCTCCTAGAGAAGTCACTGAAGTAGCCGAAGACTTAATTGGACTAATGACCCATTGCTGTTCTGCATAAAACTCCAGTGCCCACAGAGAAGCGATGAGGCTGTGGAAACGGCCTGTAAATACGGACCCGAAGCACGAAGACCCGAGCCAGTTTGCTGCGGCACATGACCAAATGCACGGAGAAGAAAGGATGATAGGGCGGCTGCGTGTACACACTGCGGGAAGCCCCCTGGGACCAGGTTCCCGTCTGGGAAGTGATCCGAGGCCTGAACATATGGAAGATACATTTTAAAAAATGATCGGTGGTTTTGACCAAAGCTTGATTCTGGAAGATCTGGGCGGTGCAGGTAACAGGGAGTGCAGAGCCAGGGGACAGTTTTTAAAAGGCCTATGACATGGATACATTGGGTAGCGAATGTAATTGTATGAACTGAGGAAGCGGGAAATTAGCTGTGAAAGTCTGCTTGGGTCTGGAGTTCCCTTCTTGCTGACCTGTTTGGTTTTTCACTCGTTTCCCGGCTGGGCCTGTATCAAATCCCCAGAACTGATCTCCAAACTGGTGGTTGGCACAAACACTATACTCGGAGGATCTTGGTGCTGGCACTCCCATCGTCTTCTTGTCTACCAGGAGGGGATAATAACCCGTCCCCAGAAGTGTGCCCAGCCCTGGCAATATGGGGTCTCCAAGGCAAGGCTACATGGGCAGGCTGTTAGAAAAGCCTTGTGGGACTGACTGCAGAGGTGGCCTTGGGCTTTTGAGTCTGGACCACAGAGATCTGCCTGCTGCTGCCTCCTGAGCACTGAGATTAAAGATGAGAGCCACCATGCTGGGCAATATTTTAATACTGATGATTAGGAAGAATAACTGATAGGGGCTTTGTTACAAAGGGACAAATGGGTTTTGAATTGACTTCCCCAAAGAGTTGGATTTCTGTCTTACTTTCTTCCTACAGCTGCATTTTCTTTGTTAGGTATGAGGTAGAACAGCTTCCAATGGGGTCATTTTGTGGCCCAAGAAAGGTCTTTGCAATTTGCAATGGAAAGATAACAACACTGTTAATGGCTAGGTTTTCTGAGGAATATATGACATTTATAAAGGCCGTGGATGATCCCAAGTGAGAGCAAACCCAGAGGCAGTCTAGTAAGTCAGGGGACAGGAATAGGGACAGGGAAAGCACAAGGGGGTCTGGAGAGGTGGCTGAGCTGCTCTTGCAGAGGACTGGAGTTTGGTTTCCAGCACCCTTATCTGGCAGTTCTCAATAGCCTGTAGCTCCAAATCCAGGGACTCTGTGCTTTCTTCTGGCCTCCTCAGACACATGCACACACACATGCTTGCACGCGTGCACACATACACATCAAACAAAACAAAATAAAAATATTTAAAAATATAATAATAATAATGATGATGATGATGATGATGATGTGATGATGATGATGGTGATGATGATGATGATGATGATGATGATGATGATGCAGCACAGTAGACCACGTGGAGCGAAAGAAAAAAAGGAAGGTGATGTGGACAAAGGGATCCAAGGCTCAGGTGTGGGATGTGGGAAGCACTAAGCAGCATGCAGACATGAATAGCATATGGACCAATGAAAGGGTGATGGTCAGTTCTCTAAGACTCGCTGCATCCACAGGATTTGACTCACTTGATCAGGGCCACACCTGAAAAAGTACCACGGTCCCCTTAACAAATCAGGGAAGACAGAATTCCAAAGAACGTAAGAATTTGGGGCAGTGCAGTGCCTGGGAGAGCAGAACTCGTCTGCATTTGTATGTGTGTAGCTTGAGACCCATCCCTGAAGACACCCTTGGATCCCTGGAACCCGTGCCTCTCTCCTGTATAATAAAAAGGGGGCTTTGCAGACATAATTAAGTGAAGGATCTTGAGATCTGGATTATTCTGAACTGTCACTCTTCCATGTAATCACAAGTGTCATAAGAGGGAGGCAGGGGTGACTATCACAGAGGAGAAGGCAGTACAGGACGGGTGTAGGAAGTAAAGGTTGTCAGGACTCATAGGTACAGGCTGAGGCCAGAGAATTTGGGCTTTCCCCTAGATCCTCTAGACAGAACCAGCCCTGCTGACGTCAGGGATGAACTCTGCACTCTTAGTCCCACACCTCTGTGAGAGCAGATTTCTGTTGTTTCAAGTCACCAAGTCTACGGTAATTTTTTTATAGCAGTTGTAGGAAACTGACTCAATGTAAGAGTTTGGCTAGGGTTGTCCTTGAGAAACCGCAGTTTCTTCAGCTGTAAAATGGAGGTGTTAGGTCTTATGGCTTTTCACTTATCATGGGTTGGCTGGTCGGTTCGAAGGGAGCAACTTTTGGGAATGCGTGCCATTAACTGTAACAGCCTTTCTATATATGTGGGTTCACAGTGTTCTCAAAGGACATGTGGCATGACGGCTTTTTAACCATGTGCATCCTGGACACAGAGGGACCTGATTAAAGGCAAAGGCTCTCCTGAATGTGCAGAAGCTGGTAATGGCCATAGATGGAGAAGAGGAGACGGGAAGAGAGGGTGGACCCTTGGACCAAGGTGCAACCTTGTCACAGAGCACCTGAGGCTTAGCCTGGCTGAGGAGAAGGCTTCCAAAATTTAAATAGCATCAGTAGATTGGGCTAGGCTATGTGTCCAGTGTCTCCTAAAGAGTAAAACAACCCTGAGATCTTAGTTGCACGGCGGGAAGGGAGAAAAAGAACCAGCCGTCAGGGACATATTTTTTTATTTGGGGGCAGTCCTAGGGAAAACTTCTTTGATAAAGCTGGGCATTGTGGGCCAGAGATGTAGCTCTGTTGTAAAATGCTCTGCCTAGCATCTGTAAGGCTCTACACTCAGTTCTCCAGCAGTGTAAACAAGCTGAGTGTGGTGGTAGACACTTGCAATCCCAGCATTTGGGAAATCAAAGCAGGAGGATTGACGGTTAAGGCCAGCCTGCCAGTTTGGCTTGTATGTAGAGAGTCTTTCTAAAGACCAATCCAGACATCCAGATGCGGTGACGCACGCCCGTAATCCCTGCACTTAGGAGGCGAAGGCAGGAGGATCAGAAGTTTAAGGGCATCCTTGGCTATAGAGTCAATTTAAAGTCAGACTGGATTATCGGAGACTGTCTCAAAACAAATAAACCAGTGGGCTGGAGAGATGGCTCAGACGGTAGGACAAGTTGCTCCATAGTCATGAGGAAGAGAGTCAGAACCCTGCACCCATGTGGCAAACTGGGCATGTGGCAAATGCTGTAACTCCACCTCTAAGGGATGCCTTCCTCTGCCACTGTGTGTACAGACCCAGGGAACAGCATATACACATGCATGAGCACACACACACACACACACACACACACACACACACACCAAATAAATCTTGGAAACAATCAAATACAAACTCACGAATCTACAAAAACAAACAAACAAAACCCTAGGAATTGCATCTTCTACCTCTGGCCCCCCAGAATTTTCAGATAATAGCTCTCTTCTTTTGGGTACCGTTAATTAAACAAACATCTGTGAATGGCGGAAATAAAGAACTGGTGCTGGAGGACATTTTAAACCATTGCTGAGCAGAGCTGGGATACTAAAGTCATCTTTTAGCTCTTAAATTTCTTGGGGTTCTTTGTTGACCTTGAATTGAATTTTAATATTGGTGATTGTGTCTGTTGTAGGAAAGACTTTCCATCATTTCCTAAAGGCCCGATCAGGCGGAGAAGTAAACTGTTTTGCTTGTTGATAGTTACCTTAATAGTAGCCGGTGCCCTAGAATGTTTAATGACCACTAGAATAAGCAAAATACTATTGATGAGTCTTTGATTTCCTTTAAGACAGTTTGTAGTAACTAACCCTATATTCCCCAGAAATCCTGAGAAGTGTGTGGCTTGCTCCTCACTCCTGTTTTCTCAAATAATAGACCTTTAAAGAATGTTTGTTATAACCAATGGCTAACTTCTTCAGGCCATCTGTGAGGCAGGGATTCGATTGAGTTCTCTGACACAGAGGGTCACTATCATCCCTATCCTTTATGTACCACCGTAGGTCCCCTTGGAGGAAGTCCCCTCCTCAGACAGACAGCGATCCAATCCACAGATGATACTGGCTCCCCCATGTCTGAGATGAACAGCTTCTCAGCTACATTAAGGTTACCTTCCAGCCACAGAGAGAAAAAGGCAGGCGCCCACAGGCTCAGAGCAAGGTGACAGATGAACAAAGTGAAGGATGGGCTTGGAAGCTTTGCCAGTTGTCTTGACAACAGTGTGTTACAGATGTGTGCATACTGATCTGCATGATTTAAAGTAATGAAGCCACCTTCACATGTTCCCTTTCATGTTGCATTTCTGGGAAGGTCTGTCAACAGACTCGGCCTATCGCCTAGAGCCATAGGGGACTGGCTCTACCGGCCCCAGAGTGTCTCCGAAGAGAGGAGGTCCACACTCACTCTGTTTCTTGAGACATTCACCCATCTTTCACAGCACCTGCTGGATTCATGAATGGTGTGTTCATTGCTGAACTGACAGGTCCTGCTTATTTCTGAGGTTGTCTGAAGGTTTTGAGGACCCTACCATTAATCCCTGCTTCAGATCAACTCATTCTCTGTAGGTTGCTGGGATGTGGTTACGTCTCTCAGCTTCTCCTCCACGCTCAACCTCTCACTGTCCAGTCCCGCTCAGCCCAGGGCTCTGGACTCAGCCCAGTTCTCTCCTCATTCTGTGTTCTTACCCACGATGTGTCTACTGACACTACAGCGCTTGGATCTGTGCCTCTGTCAGGACTGGCCCTTATGGTCTGTCCCCATATTCCCTCCATCATTCTTATGGTATGATCATAAGCAATGACAGCTCTTTGGTACTCTCAAATTACTATTCCCACATTTGTCCCCCCACCTCCTATCTTTCTGGCTCATTCTCCTCAGTACCCAGCCTGAATGATTTGCAGCTAGCAGGAGCGTATTCGAAAGCTTCTTTTACCTTTTCAGGGCCCTATCCTACCTTAATATCCTTATTCTTCTTTTGGGCTTAAAATCAACCCCAATCCTAACTACATTAATTTTAAATGTTTGGCTGATAACTCAGGCTTACTACTAGCTAACTCTTACATTTAAATTAGCCCATTTCTATTCATCTATGTATTGCCACATAGCTGTGGCTTTACCGTTAGCCCTCTGGCATCTTGCTTCTTGGGTGGCTGGCTCAAGTCTCCCTTGAGATTGTTCTCTTCTTTCTCCCTTTCCTGCCTCATCTTATTCTGCCTGGCTATGGGCCAACTTAGCTTTATTATTAACCAATGGGTGCAATGCATATTACAGCAGACAGAAGGATTGCCCCACAGCGTGTGTGTATGTGAATTATGTGTGTGTTCATGTGCGTGTGAGGTGGATCTGACACGGCATGTGTGTGGTCATGGGAAGATAGCCTTGAGTATTGATCTTGCCCTCCACCTTGTTCAATGCATACTGCTTTGTTTGCTGCTGTGTGCTCTGGTCTATCTGGGCTGCAAGGTGCAGAGGATTCTGTTTCTGTCTTTCATTTCGCTGTAGGAATGCTAAGATTGCAGATGTGTGCCGTTGCAGCTGGCTTTAGATGGTCTCTGTGGATCCAAACTTGGCTCTTCATGCTTGCAGAGCAAGCGTTCACTCGGTGAGCCCCTACTCCAGCCCTCTTCACATTTATTTGCTGTAGAAAAGCATCTTTATTAGTTCCTGGTCTTCCCAGCCTCCACCTTCCCTAAATTCCTCCCCAGTGCTTGATCTCAGCTGATAATCTCACTTCCTACTCTACTAAGGAAATCAAAGTGATCAGAAGAGGAAGTCAACAGGTTCTAACCCTACCCCACCCAACATCTATTCTGTCTTTACCAGACTCCTCTTGGCAGCTTGTTTCAACAGATGAACTTCATTTTCTGACTTGTCCTTGCTTTATTATATAATTTACTTTATACAGTGCTACCAGCGTGCCTCTATATTAAAATCATCTCCAATGGCAAGCTTCCTTGCTTAGATCTATCCTGACATTCTGAGAAGCAAATGTCACAAAGAAGCTGCTCAAGAAAGTGTTGTCAAGTGAAGGAATACCCGAGCGTTTGTCCGTGTGGATGCTCTTAGTTCTCCAGTCTCTTCTCTCTGTATCCTCCTTGCCTTATTTCCTATGGTGTGCATTCCTGTAACAGGAAGCCTGCTCCTCTGTCCTTCCTTTCCACCACTCTGTGGACCTCATTTTTGTTCTAGCCTTAAGGGCTCTCTGGTTCTCTTCTGTGGGGCCACACTTCAGTGTGGCTCTACCAATCTCCTGTGCTGTTTGTGAGTGCTCTAATCCTTCATCCAAATGGGGATTCTACTCGAATCAGCACTGGTAGCCTGTCTTGAAAAGTCTTCCTGGGAGTTTTAGGCTCTCCCCTGTGCTCTCAGAGGCCTTGTTGATAGCTATTAGAGAGGGAAAGGTGACATTTATCTTCTCTGTGGTCCCAGGGCCTCCTCAGTGTTTGTCATTATGTGACTAAGCGTATATAGAACAGACTAATTATAGAGGTAACACATCTTTCTAGTTCTAACCAAGTACCATAAACACCCACCCCAGCTGGTGATGTCTTCAAATTGCTAGTTTGTGGTTAGGAAGGTGGCTTAGTCAGTAAAGTACTTGTCTTACAAATATAACCAAACTTCCATGCCCAGATTCCATTAAAAAAAAAAAAAGCAGCCGTGATAACATAGGCTTACAATGTCAGCATGAATGAGCAGAGATAAAGAGGATCCATGGAGTTTTCTGGCATTGGCCCAACCAAATGAGTGGGCTCCAGGCCAATGAGAGACCCCGCCTCAAAAACAGGGTGAAGAGCTTCTAAAGATACTCTGGCTGTTGTCACACATATATGGACAGCCCCAAACACAAACACACACAAACACATATCACACACCATTAGTTTGTTGAGGGTAGTGAAAAAGCACTTGTTTTTTGTTTTAATTTATGTACCTTGATTATTGATGAGTCTGTCCACTTTTTTCTTCTTTTTTTTTTAGCATTTATTAATCATTTGTATTTCTTCTGTAAAATGTTCACTCCCAGTCTATGCCTGTGTTTTGGTGGATTTGCCTTTTCCAGTTTAGGCAATCTTTGGTGATAGGTGTTTTGATAGAGCACTAGCCTGAGATATAGAACTGCCGGATTCTGTGGTTTTCCTTATCTATATATAAAATGAGGTTAATAATGGGTGGATCTCTAACCATCTTGGAAGGTAAAAGTGATGAAGCATTAGTGGTTTCAGACAGATGAGCTCATGACTCTCACCTTACCACTCTAACAGGGAACTTAAGGGGCTTACATGAGTGGAATGTGTAAATGCTTTACAGGCAACACGCACAGATCAGAGTAAGGAATTTACTTGTCTATCCTTAGAAATCTTCAAGACATTTTCCTGAACTTCATATTTCTTGCCATAGTCCTACTAAGGAGGGAAATCATGTAGGGTCAGTTGAAATGACACACACTCACTGGGAGCAAAGGCAGATGTTAGCATGACATGCTGTCCTCTTCGCTTGTGGTTTTCCTCTGCATATTTCTGCAGGTCCTTTAAAGGCAGAGTAACAACTTTCTGGAAATCATGTCTATCTGTAGCCTGCTACGTGAGGGACATTAGGCAAAGCTCTACAGACACATCCTGGATCTATGAACTGGACTACCAAGTCTCACTGACAGCATTATTGTGCAACAATTATTTTCTTTAGAAAGAATTGGGTGGCACAGATTTGCAACTCTGGGCTTGGGTGAATGCATTTGATTTGGAGGGGTAACAGTTATTATAATGGTTTAAAATCATAGTCATCTTCGGTAGCTGCTTAGGTCAGTCTCTGTGGCCTGAGTAGCAATACGTCAGATTTACTACCCTTGAAATGCAGCTGGGAGAGTAATACCTTCAGTATTCTAAAATTTCCAAAGAGGCGTCATTTCCTTCATAATCCCTGAGCTCTCCATTCTGGGCATGTGAAAAATAAACAGAATCTCTGACAGAATGATATTCCTACAAATATGAGGAAATTTTAATTTCTTTCATTTTTATCTCCAGATGTTTTCCAGTAGGCAAGAAAATCTCTGTAGAATGCAAGTTTCTTAATCAAATAAGATTTCCAAAGAATGGCTCTTTCCACTGAGCTCACCGCATTACATATAGCTGGTGACTAGATGGTGCTGTGAAGGTCACTAGTCCATTCAAAGTCTTTCTTAGGGATAAGGAAACACATTTATGATCTATCAATAATGGTTTTTTTATTTTTTATTTTTTTGGTCATCTCATGGGCTTAGACTTCATGCAGAGAGGATTCTAGTAGTCAAAATAACATGTAGAATTTATGAATAGTCCTGGGGCAGGTAATATGAAGATTGTGTGGACTGGGTGAGAATGGTCCGACAGACTCATCCATTTGCGTGGTTGGTCATGAGGTAGCATGGGACTGTCTGCAAAGATTGCAAGGATTAGGAGGTGTGACCTTGCTGGAGTAGGCGAGCTCTTGTCGGAGGACATGTGTCAATTGGGGTGGACTTTGAGGTTTCTAAAGCTCTTGCCAGACTCAGTTTTCTCTCCCTGCTGCCTTTGGACCAGGATGTGAAGTTCTCAGCGACTGCTCCAGGGCCTGTCTGCATGCTGCCATGTTCCCCACCAAGCCAATAATGGACTAAACCTCTGGAACTGTAAGAAAGCCCCCAATTGTAACCTTTTCTTAGAAGAGTTGCCTTGGTTATGGTATCTCTTCACTTCAATAGAAGAATAGAACAGAACAGAACAGAATAAAATAGAATAAGACAGGAATGCTAAAATTAAAGTGTGCCACTCATGATGGTTGATGTTGATTGTCAGCTGGATTTGCTTGAGAGCTGCATGGGACATGCATACAGTGAATGTCTAGGTAGACTGTAGGGTCATTCTAGAGATGAATAGGCCATGACAGCTCTGCTCTGCTCTGTAGGTGAGTCCATTGATGGTTCTGAAGTTGGAAAAGACTATTGCGCAGTTGTAGGGCTGAAAATGGGGCTGACATGGGTGAAGGGGCTGTTTGCAGCATGCCTTTGAAGGATGTCCTGCACTAGTCTCCTTCTGCCCATGTTCCCCTCTTCCTGACTGCTAGAGCTGAGAACCTCTGTTCTTCCACAGAAACAATAGATCCAACCAGCAATGGATGGAGACCTCAGAAACTTGAGCTGAAATAGACCTCTCAGGTACTCAATGCAGTGACAGAAAGCTGAGCAATACAGCGATCAGTCTGTTTGGCTGGAAACACAGGAAAAAGATTCACTTTAAAAAAAAAACACAACAATTTGCAACAAAAGTTAGCAAAAGAGAAATTCCACAAAAGAGCAAAAAGCAAAATGAGATGAGATCGTTCTGGTGAAAGGACAGACTCCTTGGAGGAAACAGCCACAGAGCAGGAAGAATTATCACAGGCTAGAGTCAGGAAGACAATGTTTAAGTTTTCCACAATGAACAACATTTTTTCCTGCAGTGGTCTTTGAAGTTTCCAGGAAGAAGATGGGGCCCCATGATGCTGACTCCACCTGGTTGATATGATGTCATTATGCTGATAGCATCACTTTAAGATTGGTTTTGGGTTATAAACTGCTCAAGATGATTCCAACTTGGCTAGCTGAGATGGTGCACCTTCTTACGATATTCTGGCTAGAACATCAAATAAGAACTTCAGAATAACCCTACCAACTACTCAGAGACTACTTGCAATTATACCAGATTGTAATCTTGAAATTTAACCATCATTTTAGTTTTTACAGGATCCCATAGAAAGAATATCGCTCCCATGACAGCTGGAAGTAATTCTAGAAAACAACATCCCCTCTCCCAACAAAGTTTGTCCTCAGGGTGAGGGACATCTATTAGAGGTTGATTATAAGGGTTATAGGGTTGGAGGTGGAAATGAAGTAGGCTCAGACATTGCTCTTGAAAAAAAAGGGGAAGGAGAATGGATGGGATAGGATAATAGGTAGATTAGTGTAAGCTTACTCACACTGATAATAGTGAGCTATTACTTATAGACAATTTAAAATGGTATAAATTCTCTTATATTGATACAAATTCAAACTATACTTGTTATATTGAATATTCTCCTATTTCTGTTTATAATATTTGTGCACCTACACAAAGTTATTTTGTCATATTGTATGCATGCATGCTTCTACCTCTGCTTAAGATATTTTGCATATTGATGCAATTTTAGGATATTTGTCATATTGCACTATATATTTCTACCTTTGATCAGGATATTTATATATTGTTTATATTTTGAGGTCATTGACCTTAGTTGCTGCATATTTGTTTAAAGATTGTTTAATAAAAACTCAGGGTCAGAAATTAGGGTTCAACCTGAAAATCCAAAAAGCAAAACTGCCAGTCACTGGCTCTTATCTTGACCTCAGTCTGAAAACATGGTTCTGCTTTCTGGAATCTCAGAATGAGACTGTGTGTCTTAGACTTGTCCCCCCATCTTATATCCTCTAGGGCTGGGATTAAAGGCATGCAACACTGGGATTAAGGGCGCATATCATTGTGACTGCTGGGATTAAAGGTGTGGGGTACTATATAGGGCTGACCAGTAGAACTGTTTTACTCTCAGATCTTCAGGCAGTCTTTATTTATTAAAATACAATTAAAATGCTTTTACATTTAAGCTATATAGGTATTAAGAATTACAGGTCAATAGTCATCCAAATTTCTCATACTTACAGTTAAACTAATCAGGTTCTTTAAATGCATAGAGAGAGATTGTATTCCACATAGATAGGTAATCCTCAAGCCCTTCAAAGAACTATAGAATATAGTATTTAAAAGACTAAGGATTCTGTTGATGGGAGACATGCTTGTTCCTGGCAGCACCAATCTATTCCCGAGAGAATGTTGAGCACCAAAGACACTCCACTTGTTTTCTTCTTGGAGAACTAGCCTTTGGGCAAAGAACTGCCCCTGCCTCAACTACTGACAAAATTCATGGTATCCAGACTGGACAAGCAGGATACAAGCAGAGAGACAGCCAAACCTTGCCAAGACAACTCTTTATGCATATTGTGAATCAGTAATTTAGAGGTTCTTAAAAATCTTTTAGTACCATGAAAATAACATATAATTCTGACTTTTATACAGAATCATAAAGGCTTTGTTCCACTTTATTTAAATATTCTGATTTGTAACCTGCTTTCCCTGATTAATTTGCATCAATATAGACTATAGAGGCTCCAGTTATAAGTGTGTTATGTACAGTGCAAGGAAGGATCCAACTAGCTCTCTTTGTAAGGTTAATTCTATCACTTTTGGGGTAGTTGCTATTAACCCCTCCCCAAAAAATTAGTATAAGCTCTTTGCCAGGGTTCATTGTCTTCCTATATACTTTTTAAAAATTTCATCATTAGTAAAAGGTACTATAATCTCTACTGGGTCTATTCCTGCTAATTGATGATGTCTCAATTTTCCTTTTATAATTAATTCAGAGACATTTTCCACATAAGATTTTAATTTTTTACTTGGTTTATGTGGTAAAAAGATTCATTCTAAGATAATATCTTCCTCTGCATTAAAATTCCTAAGGACCATTTGGAGGGTATATGATCAAAATGCAGTTAAGATTCAGACCCACATGATCCACATGCGCCTCCTGTAATTTCTCTTCAATCAAAGTCAATTCTTTCTCAGCTTCAGCTGTTAATTCCCTGGTACTATTTAACTTTTTGTCACCATCTAAGGTTTTGTTTAAATGAATTGTTAGATAAGGTGCTATCCAGAAGTGGGCCATAGATTGGAAATGTCTCCTAGCAATCTTTGAAAGTCATTAAGTGTCTGCAATTGATCTCTCCTTGATTGACTGCCCTTTTTGTGTTCTAATTTTCTGTAAACCTATTTTGTAACCCAGATAATTGATAGAATTTCCTCTTTGATATTTCATCAGGAGCAATTTGTAATCTCCAACTAGGCAAAACTTCTTTTACTTCTTCAAACATTCTTTCTAAAGTATCTACATTTGAATAAGATAGCAAAATGTCATTCATGTAATAGATTTAGGAAATTGTTTATGTATTATTTCCAATGGCTGATTTCCAAAATATTGGCACAGGGTAGGGCTATTATCATTTCCTGTGGGAGGATCCTCTATTGATAACTCATAGTAGGCTGAAAATTATTATATATAGGCACTGTGAAGGTATATTTCTCTGTGTCTTTTTCTTGTAAAACTATAGTGAAAAAACAATCTTTTAAATCTATAACTATAGGAGGTCATTACTTAGGCAATAGGGAAGGCAAAGGAATTCCAGATTGTAAAGGGCTCATTGGTTGAATCACTTCATTAACAGCTCTTAGATCTGTCACCATTCTTCATTTTCCAGATTTCATTTTAACAACAAATACAGAAGAATTCCAAGGGCTGGTTGATTCTTCAATATGCTGAGCATCTAGTTGCTCCTGTACCAGCTGTTCTAAAGCCTTCAATTTCTCTTTTGTTAAAGGTCATTGTTTAACCCACATTGGTTCCTTAGTTAACCATTTTAAAGATAGGGCTGTTGGTACCTCTGAAGGTTTGCTAGTTGTTTTGTGTTTTCGTACAATCTGAATGGTTGATTACTTTTTTTCTATTGTTTTGCTTCTGAGACTTAGGAAAGTTAATCTGGGTATTCCATTGCTGTAACAGATAATGTCCCCATAGTTTCACTACTATATTAGCCACACATGACTTCAACCTTCCTCTATGTCCTTCTGTTTCTATGTGTTCAACTCATCTCATGCTTTGTTTTACCTGAGATAAGGTTCCAGTTCCTAGGAATTGAACATCTGCCTCCTGAAAAGGCAAATT
The DNA here is from genome assembly GCA_028555095.1 of Dicrostonyx torquatus. Lineage (NCBI taxonomy): Eukaryota > Metazoa > Chordata > Mammalia > Rodentia > Cricetidae > Dicrostonyx > Dicrostonyx torquatus. The sequence continues at coordinate 9,440,770 of JAQHUG010000029.1, forward strand.
CAGATGCCAAGATTCTGGAGTAATAATAGCCACATCTGCACCTATGTCTAGTCATCCTTCAATTACAATGGCATTTATTTGTATTTTCTGCTTTGGTCTTTGATCATTTATAGACAGCTGCCAAAATATACATTTACTGTTTTCTATTGGAATTTTTGATTCATCCTTCATAATTATTCTATCATTCAGAGCAGTATGGTATTTTTTTTACAACAGGCACTGGAGTTTTTAAAATAATCCTGGGAGGCATGTCCTTCACAGTGACTGGGAATGACTGGATCACATTTGACCTGGGTACCTGTGAGAACTGCCCCCTCCCCTGGAGTTTCCCAATGGTAACAGGTTGCCTTGTTGGTCTCTTGTTCTACATTTATTGGTCCAATGTCAGCCTTTGCCATATCGTTTACATAATTCAGATGGTTGAGACCTTCTTTTTTTTATCATTCCCAGAGGAAACATTATTTTTAGGAAGCCTTGTCTACAATTCCTTCTCAGATGTCCTAGTCAATCACAATTAAAGCACTTGGTATTTTGATGTCTTTTCATAACTTTGAAAATGGCTTCTCCTACCCAAGCTTCAGTATTATAGTCAAGTCACTCAATATTGACTGTGTGTGGGATCCATTCATTCATTGGTGTTGATCCGACCTTTAAAGGTCCAAGTATCTTTCTACATTCTATGTTGGCATTTTCAAAACCCAGAGATTCAAAAAGTATTTACCTAGCTTCTGGATCTTTGGCCCTTATTTGAACAGTTTTAGTTAATCTTTGTAAAAAAGTCACCAAAGGGTTCTCTTGGACCTTATATGAACTTAGTATATGATTCAATTCTTCTCCTAGTTCTTGAATACTGTCACAAGTATTAAATGCTACTGTATGGCATAGGGACAAGATGTGTTCATTGTAAATAGATTGACTCTGTGGATCAGCATAATGACTCTCACCAAGAATTTGATCTTGGGACTCCTCATATCCTTAGACTGTACCTTGCTGTTCTAGGGTTTTAGTCTCATCTCTCTAATAGCACTTCCTTTGTAACTGTGGCCCATATTCTAGCACCACTGAGACTAATTGAAGCCAATCATGTGGAATAACCCTATGGCTTGAAGCACACGTCTTTACCATCTCTCTAACAAATGGTGAAAGCATGCCATAAGATGCTACCGCTTGCTTAATTTCTTTTAGATCTTTCATACCTATAGGTTTCTATTTACATTCTTTATATCCATTTGGGTATTGAGTGTTTGCTGGCTTTTCAGAGATAATAACAGGATAAGTAGCTAAAACTCTTGGTAAGTCATCTCTGACTCTGAGCGGTACTGGTGATGCTAAATCCTTTATCTGTACCTCCTCTCCTTGCTTCTCAGTTCTGACAATTGATTCAAAACTTTTTATCACTGTCTTTTGTAAAGCCTAAATCCCTTGACCTGTGAATATTTCTAATTACTTCATCAAATCAATTAATTTCTGGTTCTCATTCTGCACATGTGATTCCAAGTATTTAAATTTTCCATTAAGAATATCTTCTCATTCTTAGTTATTATTTGGATGACGTGTAGATTTCCTTCCTGGAAGGATGTTCTATCTGCTAGCTTATCATAACTTTTAAACAGATTTTGATTATCAGTTTCAGCCGTGTGAATCCTTTTTGATAATCTCTCAGTACCCTTTTGTAAAGTTTCATAACCCATTGATATGGATTGAATTTTGCCTGTCAAATCAATGTTATCATTTTTAGTAGTATGAATCCTTTCAACTAAAGACTGTATCCTTCCTAAAAGTTTCTCATTCTTGATTCTGGAATCAAACCAGTTCTTTAAGAATATAATATGAAGAACAAAGCTAATAGCTGCCATGATCCTAAAAACATATGTATAAGAGAGCTCATATAATTCTTGCAGAATTCCATTCATAGCAGAAACAAAAGGTTGTTAAATTCCTGGAAGATGAAATTGTCTGCCATTATCTTAGGGTTGGTTTACAATTTTCAAATTTATTTATTTATTAATCAAATTAACTTACCTCCATTATAATTTTCAGAAAATTGTTGTAGGTGTAATAATCGTGATTGGCCATCAGGTGTCACAGTTGTGGCAATAAGGCAGATCCTAGATCAGTATGTGAATTACTGGAGACTTGGAAATACTAACAAATTTAGTTAATTACTTAAGAGCAGCACATCCGCATGCAGAGGTTTGATTTGGGCAGAATATCAAGGAACCTAGAGCTTGCACGCAGTTGTGAGCCAAAAGGTTACTGGCCGATGCTTGAGCCGGGCATTCGTGGATCTGAACTGGGAACACAAGCTTGTGTTCCAGGTGCAGGATTAGAGCCTCTGCTCCCAGAGTCAGAGCTTGGCCTGATCAGAGTAGACCTGCGGCAGAAAGCAGCGGGCAGCAGTAGCAGACTGTACCAAGCCACATGGTGGGGACTATGGGCAGCAGTAGCTGGGATCAAGCCACATGGGCACCGAGTGGTGCCTGGTGGGAACTCGCCAAATCACCACGGTGGGCCAGCTGAGCCAAACTGCCCAGAAGGGTAGTTCAGCTGTATGGGGTGGGAGAAGACCGTGGGGGCCTGGGCATGGGGGTCTGGTGTGGACTCAGACCATCCTGGGTGCCAATTTGTTGGTATTTAAAAGAGTTCCACAATAGTCCGGAATGGAGTATAACAAAGGTTTATTTATCTGGGGACGTATTCAAAGAAAGAGTAGTGATCCCCAGTCCTCTGTGTACACTGGAAACTGGAACTGAGTCCAGCAGTCAAGAGGCCCGTGCATGCTTTTCATCTGCATTTATAGTACATGACTCCTAAACAAGGCCCGTTCCTTAAAGGCCATTGACTGAAGGAGTTCCCACAGCAGTGTAATCCTGGCTGTCCTGTACCTTCTTCTGTAGGACCAGGCTGGCCTCAAACTCAGAGATCAGTCTGCCTCTGCCTTCCAAGTGCTGGGATTAAAGGCCTGTGCCATTACTGCCCAGCCAGCCTCTATTCTCACACAATCCAGAACCGCCAGCTCAGGGGTAGTACTGCTCCCAGTAGGATGGACCCTGCCATGTCAATCATTAGTCAAGAAAATTAACCACAGGCCAATCTGGTGGGGGCATTTTCTCAACTGAGGTTTTGTATTCCCAAATGACTCTAACTGGTGACAACACACACACACACACACACACACACACACACACACGATAGTCAATATAATTATAATCTCAGGGTTTTTACACATATTTGGTCTACTTCACTAATGGGAATCTTACTCACTGAGAGATGGTCCCTTTTCTGCCATAGCTTTAAGCATACTTATCTGTGTTTGTGAGACTAGAGTTGAGTATCAATCCTTATGCTAATTCCAAGTAAGGTTTTATAATTGGCTACTATAGTAATCAGGAGGTAGACAGGGTCAGCAACTGCCCAATAAATACATAGTTGAACTCAGAACTTAAGGACTAAGCCATAAATGGCTCTTTTGGAGAATGGCAACCGTGAATTGTCTAAGATTTTCTCTGTGGCTTTAGACAAGGCTCATACTTCTGCGCTCCTACCCCTGCTCAGACTTATATAATAACATATTTCTGACTCAGGGAGCAGAAACATGGGCTAACTAGAGTGGCCTCAAGACTATTGCAGTAATGGCCACAGCCTTGTGTACTCTAGAGGGGCCACAGAGCATTCTGAATGGGAGGTGAACTCCAGTTAACCTTGGCGTTCCGAGAAGGCACAGGCCTGTGCCAGCCCCTCTTCCCGTGGTATGTAGAAGGCTCCATCAATCTTGACCCACTGCTTATAAACAGACTCAAAACCAGTTTGTCTTGGAGTTGGCCTGGTATGCCTCCCACTAAAGATCCACAAAAATACCGTTCAAACACCATCAGTTCTCCCAGTGCCCCGTTGCTGGCTCCAGGAGTGAAGCTCAAGGGTGTATAATTGTTTTTAGCATAAATCAGTCCAAAGTGAGGAGAGAGGCTCTGGGGGACCATGGAACAGTGTCTGGCATTCTGCTGATACGCCTCAAATAGCTCCCAATAAAAATGGACGTGGTTTTCTGGTACACTAGGCTGATTGCTCGACTCTTGGGGAGTTGAATACTTGGAAGCAGAGAAAAAAAAAGATGAAGGTTTGGAGACTCTGGCTAGTGCCCTAGTAATGTTCTTCACACATTCATTTTCCCTTATCAAAAAGACGAGTTTTCTGCAGGAGGGAAAGGAAGGCATGAGCAGCTGAGCATCCCAGGCCAGTGCTCAGAACTATGAGACACAGAGCAGGCAGAGTGATCTGGAGTCAAGAACGGATTCATGTAGTTGTCGAGGGCTAACTGTTTTGACCTTTTCTGTGTATACCTAACAATCACCTAAAGCAAATTATTTGATTTGAAAGGGCCTCCATTTTCTTTCCCTGGCAATATGAGGGTAAACTGAAAGCAGTAGATAAGCAAAAGTCACTGCTCACATGTTCATGACAATACAGGACACAAATCACTTGATTCTCAGGACCTGAGCTATGACTCCATTTGTCTCTTCATCCTTGCTTCACTCTTGAAGATGGAGGATGATCTGACTGACACTTGTCATCCCATTGACCTATGCATTAAGACTATCTAGTATCATTGTCCTTTAAAATGGTACCATTCTGCAAGATTAGTTTTTGGACACAGAACCCTTTGCCTAGAGGAATATATTGAGGGAGTTAAAATGACAGAGGTTGTCCTTATTTTCTATTATAAAATGTGTGTGTGTGTGAGAGAGGGGGGGATGTGTGTATGTGTGTGTGTGTGTGAGAGAGAGAGAGAGAGAGAGAGGATGTGTGTGTGTGAAGGCCAGAAGTTTATATCCAGTGTCTTCCTCAACCACATATTTTGAGACAGGGTCTCTCGTGGAACTTGGAGCTCACCATTTTATTTAGCCTGGTTGGCAAGGGAGTGCAGGGCATCACCCGTCTCCCACCCAGCCCTCTGTTGGGGATTATACACACACTGCTAAATCTGGCTTCTATTTGGGTGCAGAGGGTTGGGTCTCGGGTCCTCATGCTTGCATAGAAATCACTACTCACTCAGCCATCCCCCAGCCTCATATTACAGGATTTTAAATATACTTTCTACTAAACTATTCTTGTTCCTTTATGCATGGCAACCACCCTAGCCTTCCCCAAGCTTCCTCCTACTGCGCAGACATTTTGTACCTCCCGCCATGGAGCAAATCTGGCCTTTCTGTGAGAACTGCAAACCCAAAAGTCCTGAGTTCCTTCGGGTGGCAGAGCAGGCACGTCAGGGATGCAGTCCACACTGGCACGGCTGTCTCCAGGAACCATGGGCTTTGGGATCCCCATGGTTGCGTCCTGTACCAGCCTGTGGTGCTAATGATGGAATCAGCTGGGAGATTTTCCCTTGAAAACTGCAAAAGGTCACAGGCAAAGGAAAAGTGAAGTGCAGACACACGAAGAAATGATTTCTTCCAAATGAGTGGGTGGCGTTTGATCTGGTGGGTAGCAGGTGGGCCTGCATCCCCTCCACAGTCAGTAGGGACTCAGGTGCAGCAAGAGATTCGGAATGCGTTTCTGGAAGTTGTGTAAAGGAGAGCTTTCTTTGGTGCCACCTTTGAGAGCTGGTGAGGGTCGATAGGAACTGACGACCAGTGCCAGAGGATGGGACGACAAGGCTGGCAAAGTGAGGAGGCCCAAAGCAGCAGGACCTACCTGCATTGCCATCTGGCTTCAGGTTTGTGGGCTTTGGAAAGGGAGTTGGTGTTCTGAAGGCCAGGCAAGAGGGACCCCAGTGCCAAGCAACAGAGTAAATGGGACCTCGTCTCCAAGCCACAGATTCTGGAATTTCCCATAATTAACATTCCAGTGAAACACTCAAAAGACCTGGGCCTCAGGAAGCCTGGAAATTAAAACAGGATAAACTATTTAGGGTCTAGTTAGAAGGACAGGCTCTGAGGAACCCTGTGCCTGCTATTTGTGAAATGTGGGTCGGTTGGTTGGTAGAGCTGTGAAGTGGCTGGAGACTCAATTCCTTTAAGATTGTTAGTTCATGGTGGGGGGGATTCTGGTTTAGAGATTAGTGTCTTGAAGTCAGAGAGACAAACTTGTTGATCTATGACAGTGATGTTAACAAGACCGGCGCCTATAACCGAGTGTAGGCTCATTAGGGCCTCATGATGCCCTAGAAACATTTGCTACCATCATTCCTATTTTCCAGAAGGAAAAAGCTGAGACTTGAGGAGGGCAGACAGCTGGACCATTGTGAGAACAGCTGGTAGTAGGGTAACTGGGAATTCAGGCTAAGTGTGGGCAGTTCTAGGTTCTGAAGTCTCGGAGAAGAAACTCATAACTTAGAAAATAACACTGTCCATCCATCATATCATAATCTATCTATCATTTGTCTATCTATCTATCTATCTATCTATCTATCTATCTATCTATCTATCTATCTATCTATCTATCTATCATCTCTCTCTATCATCTATCTCTCTATCTACCTATTATCTATCTACCATCCTCTATCATATGACTAGTCCCATTTTTTTCTGTCTATCTCTCTGTTTCTTAAGAGTCTAAAAGTAGTATTAAGGAAACAACAGCATTTCTTTGAAATAGACCGAACTCTACTGTCTAGCAAGGATGGTGGTGGTAATGATGGTGATGATGATGACGATGATGAGAACAACAAAAACAATGAGAGTGAACTGTACGCCAGATGCTGTAGTGAATTCTACAGGTCAAACGTTTGCTCTCGGCTCAGCATGGTAACATACTACTCTGACACTTAAACTATTTAGACAGACTCTTCGTGGAGCAGTGACAACAGGCGAAAGGGAGGGCTCTGACAGAGGGCTGGGACTTCAGCAGGGACAAGTGGAGATTTACATATGACACAGGGTAGAGGTGGCCACTAGGAAGTGATTTAGGCAGGAGTATCAGAAAAAGTGAGTTAATGTCTTAACCAGCTTGAAGAGTTGGCCAGCACTGGGTGCTCAGATACTGAGGGTGGGGATTTTGTTGAAGTCATTTAGGATTCTTGGTCAAACAGGATTCTGCCAGGTCAGAGAGGGAAGCTGAAGATTAGACTCAGCCAAACTGAGGATTCACAGGGGGGCTGACTACAATTTTGTAAAAGATCTTCCTACACCTAGTGAGACAAGGGACATCATCCCTCAGTCATAGGTTAGCAAGGCACAGAGCAGATTTAAGGTCTCAGGTAAGAAATAAAGGTTGGGATCCAAGCTCACCTCCTTACACGTGACACACCCATTACCGACATGCCCTTCTCGACAGCTAATGTATAATGGCAGCACAGATTTGTCTTCATCTCTTTCTCTGTTGCTTTGATAAAACATCCTGGTGAAAGCAAGCTATGAAAGGAAAGACTCGTTAGGGCTCCCATTTTGAGGCTCTGGTCCATTATGGCGGGGAGGACAGGTTGAGAGAGCCTGAGACAGCTGGCCACATTGTATCCACACTCAGAAAGAACACAGAGAGCCAGGAATGCTGGTGCTTAGCTGGCTTTCTTCTTTCTGTGGAGCCCAAGAACTCAGCCCAGGGAATGGCAGCACCCAACTCAGTTAGTTAGCCTAACAGGACACTCCCCTGAGGGCGTGGCCAGAGGCTAGTTTATCTAATCTCTCACCGTGGTGCCCAGAGGCTCTGCTCCTAGGTGATCCTAGACCCTGTCTTGACAGTCAGTATTAACCATTGCAGCATCTGATGTGGTCATCACAAATGGCAGATTGACATGGAATCCCAACGTCTCTCTCAAGAGTCATTCGGTTGTGTTTCAGTGTTTGGGGGTAGATAGGGCATCTAATAGCTGATAGCATTTTTTTTTATACTTAGCATCTAAATTCTTGCCTTTTATCCACATTTACTTAGGTCTCAGAGACTGATTTGGCTGCAGACTTGTCTTTGCTCTACCACTTCCTGTTCAGAGTTAGAAAGGAACATTGGCTGCCGCCTGGAATCTCTGCTTTCTCTCTTTGATAGGTCATTTTGGAAATTATATTGCAGATCAGACAAACATCGTGTTTCAGGAAATCCATTGGTGTTGAAAGGTACAGAACAAAATGACTTCAAGTGAGAACTCTTTTCCAAATGGTTTCATGTCTAAGATTTAAATTATTTATTTGAGAAATTAAGCAGTTTGGATTTTAAAAGTTACAAGTAAGGTGATCCTTTTTTTTCCTTCCTCTGATGGATAATTTGAGGGAATTGGCTTTTAGATTATTAAAATAAAACACGAGATTGCAAAGATGCTGTCTGAACTTAATGCTTGGGGGCCTGCCTAGGAAAAAGATTCTCTGATGATGATTGGATCCCTAGGTGTCAGAGACAGGAGATGCCTGCAGCCTGCTCTCTTCATCTTTTATTTAATGCAAAGCCTTGCACACCTGGGTACCACATACTTGCTTGTTAAATGACACATGGAAGGCTGCTTGAAAAACTAAAGGCCTACTAGAGAGGTAGCCTACTTACTGGTTTCTCTGATTTGTTTTATTTTCCTGATTTTTTTTGGATGATGGCGCTAGGGTACCAGGGTGCAGGTGGAAGTCAGAGGGCAACTCCCTTGGGAGTCAGTTCTTTCCTGCCACGGGATCCCAGGACTGAACTCAGACCATTACAGATGAGCGCAATCACCTCTACCCACTGAGTTATCTCACCAGACTTTCTCTGATGCCCTTGTGTCCGTGACTGCTCAAATCCTTCCCAGAACGGATGGCTGCCCTCACCAGGGGTGGTGGCTTTATCCAGTGGACACTGTGACTCAGGCTGCCACTGGCCGTTGGGTGCCTTGTGCATTCTCCAGGCACCTGTGTAAAGACTGCACCTTACTTTGAGAATAGGATCCACCGAGTCACCCCAAACTGCTGGGCATTTCCTCCTGGCTGCTGCCGCCGTACATCTGAGAATAGAATTGGCTACAAGCCTGTGAACAAGGCATACACTTTGTCTCTTTCCCAATGTAAACTTTCTACTTAATATTACTTTACCAACACGGCCTCTTCCTTCTTTCTTTTCTTTTCTTTCTTTCTTTTGTTCTGTCTTTCTTTTTTTTCTTTTTGTCTTTTTTTCTTGGAGACTTTCTGCTAAAGTTATCACAGCTCTTGAGAGGGCTGCTATATGCCCAGATTGATGTCTGAGACTTTATTGTTAGTTTTAACAGTCGGAATCCTCGTCCTTCTACTGTATGAGTCAAGCACATGCTAAACACTTCGTGGATACTGATTTGCTCCTTACAACAGGCTTCTGAGGTGAGTGCTGTTACAAACCCGTTTACACACGAGAGACTGAAGGAGCAATGAGGTTGGGTGACTTGTCAGGATGCAAGAAGCAGAACCTTGAAAAAGAGTCTAGTGTCCATCTTCATTGTTTAATGGCTGTAATGTATTGTGTCCTGTTTAAATCCATGGTCTCCCACATTCTTTAGAGCTACAGGGTCTGATTCTTACTGTGCCTGCCTAACAGGATTCATATATCGACCTCAGGTGTATCTGCTTCTAATGGTCATTATATTTTTCTCTCTCTTCAAACAGCCTTTGAGGATGATAGACTGAGTTGGCCGCCATCATCTGTCCAACAGTTTCTACCTCAGATCACAGGGATGGGCAGAGATGTATTCCATATGGTGCCTAAGCAAATGTATGGTTTTTTTTTTTTTTAACCACCGGCTCATTTATGTCTAACACCATTTTCCCCACATTTTATGTGCTCAGTCAGGGTTTATTGGAGATCAAGACAGAGCTACTGAGCTTGAATAAAGGGTCAGGTACCACTTTCCTTCTGTGCCCTTTGCTTCATTTCCCATGAGCCACGGTCCTTAAAGCTACCCTCCAATTAACCCTTGAAGGGTACTAGAAAGCACAGGTAGTTCCTGATCTAGTCTGCCCCACGTCAGGTGCACACAGCCTTCCTTTGCGTGAAGCCAGACTAGACCTTGTAACAAACTGCAGAGTCCCCGGATGCCAAACCTAAGCTTTTCGGGCTCCACACATTATCTTCGCTGTTTCATTATTAGAAGAGATTTTTAAAAATAATTTTAACCTTTATATTTAATGGAAGGAAGATTTGACTTGGCAACAGGAGGGGATGGAAATACATATTCTTAGGTTGTGTGTGGATGGAGCTGGGGTAAGGAGCGCCATATGACTTTCATAGTCTATCCCTTTGTCTTTTAGGTACCTCTGCAGGTGGATGGCAGTTTGCCACTGAAGTTTGGTCAGTAGGTATTGGCGGGAGTGGGCACATCTCATCTCTACGTCTGGACCATAGGATATCCTCTACAGTCTTTCGTCCTGCATATTTTGGCTAAGTGGACAGGAGGCTGAGCCAGAGGATGGGAGGACTGCTGGGTTCCAAATGGTGCTCTCCAGTAGAGTTTCTCCCACTTCCTTAGCCTGGCTAGGAAAGAAGCAATAATCAATGAGCCCTGTGCCAGGCCATCGAGAGTTGATAAATACTTGTTGTACAAGCCAGGCCACTCTAATACATAGGCACGGGGGTCAAGGCCACGTGTCACAGTCAGATAATTCGGGACTCGTAACAAAGTTTCCCACTTAGCAGCTGTGTGACCTTGCAGAAATTACTTACCCTCTCCGAGTTCCAGCTTCATTTGTAAAATGGGACTATAATAACACTTACCTCAAAGGACTGGGGGAGAAGTCTATGAAACCATATGCATATAGTGTCTGTTACAGTCCAGGTGTAGCAAGATTACAGATTTACTCACACAATCCAATTGCGTGAAGAAAATGTACTTCCTTTATTTCTCTATAACTGATTGAATTTTCTTCGAGATTCTGCAGCCCTCAGGTAGCAGGGAAATGAATGTGAACTTTGAACGAGCCAATTAGCAATATGGCAGTCTTCTCGTTCCAGAACAGTCCTACTCAGGTTCCCAGACTTCTCGCCCTAGAAATGATGGATGGGTGAATTTGCTGCATCCCCATGGCTGCAGGGGCGTGGGGGGGGGATAGCCCCACCGGTCTCGACGCAGGCCTCCTGGGGTCCTTACTGGCTTTCTGTATCCTTTCCTTTCCCTGGTCCGCTCATGTTTGCCCAGCTGACCCCTGTTGCTGGAAATGTGAGATCTCGTGTCTCCCAGCCTGCTAAGGGCATGGTGGATCCCTTTTTGGACCCAGTAGGTTCCATGTCGCCTTCTAAGTTCTGCCTGTGACAACCATGTGCTTTCTGCCCTTGGCTGATATTGGCCATAGGCCTGGATGTCATGGTGCCTGTGACATTCTGATGTCCACAAGTCCGTTACTTTCTAGTTCTTTCTACACAACAATCCTAAGTGTGTTCCATACAACAATGGAGACTCTAACATGTTATCAGAGGAGGGACTTAAGCCTGTCTGTGACTTGGCTCCAATGTGGCTACCATACATAGGTCTCCTGGTTGGCACTGTCCCCTGCAAGGTAGTCTCTACTTAGAGACTGAGACAAGGAGCAGGAATCCTTTGCTTTCTGTTGGGGGCAGATAGTGTTTAAGGTGATGGTTATGATACCAGCCTTCTCAGGATTCTGTCCTTGTGCAATCCCTCAGCTATGGGTGGGACCAGCAGGAGCCTAGCCAGGAGAGGAAGACAGGCATATGTAATGAAACTCTATCCCTCTCGTGATTATGTTGTCCAAGGATCTGTATTGCTATTGGACTTATTCTAAGGACGACTTTGCTGTCTTGATGAAGTGGCATTGTTGGGAAAACTAGTCTGTAAAGGGACTGTGAGTGACCTCCAGTAAAGTTGGGGGACCAATAGGATTCAAGGGTAGACAATGGTGCCAGTCATTAGAGCCAGGACCCTCAACAACCCCAACTGAAGGAAGCTGACAACAGCCTGAAGAAGCTGGGAAGTGGATGCATTTCTAGTCAGGTTTCCAGGTGATCAGGCAGATTAGTCTTTCTGCCACCTCAGCTGAGGTCTTGTGAGTCCCCCAACAGAAGACCCCATTTATCCTATCCTGTGTGGTAATAAATATATGGCATTGTAAGGTTGGGGTAAATTATTACAAGGCCATGAACTTTGACCAATAGAGGGAAAACATGCCTGTTATTAGCTTCCCACATTCACTGGGGACCTGAAGGGACACATTTTAATATTCTTCTAGTCATTCCACACACACAACTGCCTGAAGGGTTGGTTACTCCCCGTATTTATTTTGGGTTCAAGATGTGGAGTGGCTATTCTAAAGCATAATTAAAAGAATAACTAAGAATTCATATTGCAAGGATATAATCCTCATTATAAAATTCATTATATTTATTTTTCCCTTTGGATTTAGTTGATCTGAGTCTCATTATACCCCCAATTATGTAAATCGTTTTCAGTTCTACTTTTCTCGGTGGTCTAGTTCTGTCTATAGGTTTTTTCTGGCACAAGGAGGGACATCAGGGCTGGGTAGCTCATCTTCAAGAGAAAAATGCAACTTGATACAAATGCGCGGAATAGCTGGTTTCCTACAGGAAGACATTTGTTAGATGATGACCAAGAGAAGTGATTATTCATCTAGAACCCACGGAATCCAGTTACAGGCAATCAGAGCTGGGAGGTAAGTCGTGAGCCCAGACATCATCGTTTGAAACAAAAGGAAACTAAAGCTCAGGAAAGTGAAATGACTTCCAAAAGATCACCCTGTTGGCAATGCCAAAGCGCGAACCATATTTGTCTGTTTCAGTTACCATACATGCAGGGGTTCCTAAAAACAAATTGCTTGCTGATCCCTATGCAGCAGAAAATTCTTTATTGACCAAGTTTATTAATGAAAGAAAAATCTTCCTGGATAAAGTCAAAAGGTGGCTACTATCTTCTGGTCTGCTAAATGAAACTATACCTGAAGAAGTATGCCCCACCATGCTCTAGGGACAGGCTGTTGGGGTTTATACACTGTGAGCTCAATTCGGCATGTCCGGTTTGGATTATAGCCTTCCAGCCTTGGCCAGAGACAGAGTTTCAAATCACACCTTCACACACTCCCTTCCTTCCTTCCTTCTTTCCTTCCTTCCTTTCTTCTTTTCATTTATTTTTTTCTTCCTTCCCTCCACTCTTCCTTTCTTCCTTCCTTCCTTTCTTTCTTTTCCCTTTCTCTCCTCTTTCTTCTCATAAAGAAATGATCCAGTTCTCACTCCTTTGCAATCTTGGATTCACAAGAAATACTGGAAATAAGCGACAGTTTTGTAAGTTTAAAAATGCTCACTATTTTTATATGTGTTTGTGAGAGTATATACCTGTGTGTTTGTATGCATGTGCATGTTTGCATGCATATATGCCTGTTGTGTATAGACATGTGAGTTGGAGTGTTTAGACAGGGTGAAGAACCCAGAGGAAGACATCGAGTGTCCTGATCTATCCTTCAGATGTCACTCCCTTGAAACAGGGTCTCTCACTGAACCTAGAGCTAGGCTGATGACCAGCAAGCCTCAGTGACCCTCCTGTCTCTGCTTCCCATGGCGTTAGGGTTACAGATGTGGCCACAGCCAGCTTTTTTCCTGGGTGATGGTCTCAGAACTGATGTCCTCATATTTGCTCAGCAAATGCCATTAGCCCCTGAGCCATCTCTTCAAGCCCCATTACTCATCCTGTTCACATCTGCAGTTAGAGAATGGTTGGGGGCTAAGCAAACAACCTTTGCAGAATCTGTTGTTTTCTTCCCACTAGGTGGGCTCTCGGCTGCAGCGTGGCTCCATGTGCTGCTCACCTTTCCTTTGCTTTAGTGGTTTCCGGTTTTGCTAGCTGTCTGCTCACACAGCAAACATGGAGGCCTCACATTACAATGTGGTGGGAGATGCCATAGTGTGGCTGGTTGTGGAGCTGTAGACATGAGTTCAGATCTCTGTGGCTTAGGTGGGTCATCAGCAGGTCACACACATTGTCTGAAAGGCACCCACACATGCCTCTACGGAGGTGTGGGTATCAGCTGCTTCCAGACTTCCTTGAGTGGACTGCCTTACTTTAAGAATTTAGAAAGACATCCTTCCACAACCTGGCATAAACTGGAACTTTATGAAAGACTCTCGACAGCCTGAAGATTAAAAAACAGAATCTGAAGAGCTATAGAGGGCAAGAGTTAAAATATTCTGATTAAAAAAATAATTTCTTATAACACTTCTCAAAATTTAAAACCCAATGTGAACCCTCATGAGTTCAATAATTTCCAAGGAAACTGAGGCTTTTAATGTCGCTGTTCTATTATAGATAATTTCCCTTTCTAGGAAGTCTCTAGTAGTGCTGGAGACAGAATCAAAAATAGTCAGAAGAGAGAAAGTGGGAGAAATAAAAATGGAACATCATGTGAAGATAAGATAGATTCTGGTAAACAAGCTTTCTCTGGGTGATTGGCTTTTGTTTAGGGCTTTGCATCTCTAGGACCTTGGACAGCCTTTGGGAGAAAGAATGACTGAGATACAGTGCTGGAGAAGAAGGGGAAGGGAGGGGAAGGGGAAACAGGAAAGGAAGCTAGCTCAGGGGAGGTGTTCATTTCCTGCACCAAGGAGCAGAATGGGGAAAACAAACACTTGGGAGGAAGGGGCGGGGCGTTGGAAGCTAGAGTGAGGGGTCTTTACCCACTTTCCCTGTTACTCTCTTTCTCTCATTCAGGGTAGAGACAGGGAAGAGCTATTGAGAGTGGAGAGTTCTACCAGGAATTGTAGTCAAACGAGAGGCCTGGTAATCCCATGTTCCTTCTTGCTCCCTGAGACGGTTCAAGCTCTAGTCTGATTTTCCCATTGCTTTGTTTTGTTTTTATTTGTCTCTCTCACAACACCGTAAGCAACCTGGGGCAGAAAAATCTATTTTATTTCTCTTTTAATCCACCCTGGGCCTCCGTGGGTGCTGTTCATTCAGTGCCTAATGAGATTAGGCATTAGAGTTGGTAGTAGCAGTTCATAACTGTTAGCGGTCATATCCATATAGAGAACCTCCTTGAGATACTGGGACCCCAGAGGGTTTCTCCTCTCTTTCTATTTTGCACATATGACAAGGAATAGAAAACTGAAAATAGCATGAAAGGAAAGAACTTTGGTGCTTTTACACATGATGTTTCTAGAAGAATTTAATAAAAACAATATACCACTAAAGCAGGTGTGGTGGCACACCCCTGTAATTTTAGCATCTGGTGGGCTGAGGCAGGAGGATTGCTCAAATTGAAGGTCACTCTGAGTTGTTCAGCTGAGCCCCTGCCTCTAAAGAGAAAAAAATCCAACCAACCAATAAATATCCATGTCTATTGTACATTTAACTAAATGCTTTCCTATGCTTGCTGATGGGAAATCACACCTCTAAGCATGACAAAAGGTACTTGGAAACATGTACCACTATATAATCTGCTGTCATCTCAGGGGAGGTCATAAGGTCAACAAAATCCTCTCTAGGTAATATTATGCCCAAAGATATGGCTCGAACACTAAAAGAGAGTAGTCAATGTATATGAGCTTCAGTGGGAAGTTTCAGTGAGAGAAAAGGACAAGATGTGGCCTGGAGCAAAGGGATCAGTGTCACTCTTTCGTTTGACATGGTAATTATCAAGGCTCCTCTTGTTTACATAGCGATCAGAAGATGCGGCTTAAGACAATAAATATTGACAGTTGGATTGGAGCAGTGTTGGTGTAGTGTACCCTGTGGTTCTATGGAGGGAACAGTTCTCACCTTTTCTGGGTCCTTCTCAATAATCTTATAAAGACTAATGGATCTCCTTCCCCAGAAAAATGCATAAACACCCCAGCATTTGGTGTACGATTTCAGGGGTTCACAAGATGCCTAGTCCTTTCCACGCACCCTCTGCAGACACCTTCTGCTAGGTAAATTCTCAAAGTCCTCACTTGTCCTGTGTGATTCCAAAGCAGATGAAATACAAATGCCCCGTCTATGGCTACAGGTAATGCAATGACTCTGGTCTGTATTTTGGTTGCTGTTGCTGTGAACAGATGGCCTATCAGAAAGCTGGAGCCACATTATCAGCAAATGGCAGTGGCATTTGAAGATGGTCTCCACCAAGGTTCTACAGACGGGAGGAGTGAAGGATCTCAACGAAACATGAATGGTTCCCTTGAGCCTTGGAAGGGCTACACGGGAGTTAATAATAACGGGAGATGATGAGGTGGACCTGTATCCATGTAGAAGCCTCAGAACCAGCATGAGACAGCATCCCTGTGTCATGGTGCACCTGTTCTCAAGCTGTGATGCGTTTCTGCATGGAGCGAGTTGGTTGAGGAAGAGGCAAGGAATTGCATGCAGCAGTCTTCTTCCTTTCAGCGTGGGTGGATGGTGTGGAAGCATTATTATGCTCCTGTGGGGTCAGCTTGGATAGACCATGTGAATGCATGTTATTTGGATGCCCCACGGGGGCCACCCTTTCAGATGGCGTGGAAGCATGTTATTCGGATGCCCCTCTAGGATCACTCCTTCAACTGCTCAGTCCTCTGGGTAGTGACATTCCCCTGGAACCTAGGCTCTTTTTGCCTTGCTGTACTCAGCAGAATGTGGCAGGAATGGCGCTTTAATGGTAACTTAGCCGCATTTGCCATTTGCTTTTTTTTAACTATGAGCCGCGATATAAAACTTCTGACCTGACCCCCAGGCCACATACAGAGACCTTGTGGAAAGAGATAGATTCTGGGGCTCCAGTTTTGGAGAACTGCATACTCCAGCCTTTGTTGCAAGTGATACTCTGATGAATCTTTCCACTCTGCTGCCCATCACTCTGGGCCATCCTCTCTGAAATATCAGGCATGGAAGTAAAGAGTCCATTTTGAATGTGTTTGTCTAGCAGAACACATTGGAAGCGTTGGAAACATCATTGAGCCGTTCTACTATATTTTAGCTAATTTGAGATCTACCACACTCTAAGAAACAGACAAAAATCACTTTAATAAAGTTACTGAGTTACATTTTTATGTATCAATAGATTATTGAAATTGTAAGTGAATTTTGCTTACAAGCAGACTTTGCTGTAACCTAGACAATAAGCTCATGTCCTTGTTTTGGGACCAGGCAATGAGGGAAGTCCAAGAAAGACTTTGAGAAGGTTATTTATAGAAACTAGAAAAGGCAGAAAGTTGTGATTCAGAATATAAATAATTTTAAATACTGACTCTTGATTAGGGTTGACATTTTCTATGTTACTGAGTTTGGATTGATTTATTTCTGAAGATCTATTTATTATAGTTCTGAACTGTATAGAATAATCCAGGTCAATCTGGACCTCAAGGGTGAAGACCAGGATTCCTAAGGCCCTTTGCCCATCTCCAAGAAGCTCAGGTTTGTAATCAGAAGGTTCACTCTGTCCTCCAATTCCCAAATAACCACTCAGAAGCTTAATATTACTTATAAATTCTTGGCCGATGGCTCAGGCTTATTATTAGCTAACTCTTGCATTTAAATTAACCCATTTTTTAAAAAAATCCATGATTTGCCACATGGGTCATGGGTTGTTACCTCATCTTCTACATGTCTTTCTTTCTCTGTGGCTGGCTGGCATCTCCCAGACTCTGCCCTTCTTCTCCTGTATGTCTCTGCTTGGATTTCCAGCCTGGCTCTATCCTGCCTTGCCACAGGTCAAAGCATCTTTATTTATTAATCAATGAGAGCAACGTATATTCATAGCGTACAGCGCTTGTTAGTGTGGAAATCAGAAAATGCAGTGGCTCTGGACAGAACGTAGAGATAGATCAATACAGCAATAGCAGATGTGCCTATCATAGTGGAGAGCATTTTTCGTGTGCCTGAGCATGCACCAAGAATCTCATTTAATCTTAGAATATGAATGATAATTTTAGCTATTTTATAAAACTCTCATTGAGATATAATTCACCTATCAAATTTGCCCCTTTAATATAATCCATGGATTTTCATATATGAATAGGGTTCAATAGCCATTATCCCTAGAAAGTTCCAGAGGATCATAATCCTCCACGTGTACAAGCTCCTGCCCTTCTGGAGGCACTTCCCATTTATTTCCCTCACCTCACAAGCATCTGGCAACCACCAGTCTTCTTTACTTATGGATTCGCCTATTCAGAATATTTTATATAAATTTATTCAATACTACAAGTGGCTGACTTACACTAGTTAGCATGCTTTCAAGGTTCCTCCATGCTGTAATATGTATCTCTACTTTATTTCTTTTTATTGACAATATTTAATTGTCTGGCTATCATATATCTTGTCTCTTTGCCAACTTGATGGGCATTTGGGCTGTCTCCATACTTGCCTACTGTGAGTAAGGTTAGTATGGCAAGACTTTGTGTGGACATACGCTTTAGATTCTCACAGATATTTACCTTGGAGTAGACTTACTAGATCATATGGTAGCTTTAACTTTTTGAACAACTGCTGAACTGTTATTGTTTGCTTTCTTTATTTTAGCTACCCTAGTGGGTATGATGTGGTACCTTGGGGTTTTGGTTTGCATTTCCCTAACACTGCTGGTGTGTGTGCAGTTGTCCATCTATGCCTTCTCGGGAAATGTCTCTTTAAAGCCTTCCCCTGATTTCCGAATTGAGTTGTCTGTATTGTCTTGCGCTCATTGTTGTAGGTACTGTTCATCTCCTCAGAGTATGAACCTGTTACTAGATATGTGATTTACAAATGTTTTCTCCCATTCTGTGGTTATCTTTCTATCTGGTCAGTGCCCTTTAAAACACAAAAGTTCCTTAATTTTTATAAAATCCACTTTATTCCTTTTTACCACATGCCTTTCATGTCATATCTAAGAAATGGCTTAATCCAAGGTCACCAAGATCTATTTCTATGTTTTCTTTTAAAACTTTTATTGTTTTGTTCCTATAATTAAGACAAGGGTCAATTTTGAGTTAAATTTGTGTGTATGATAGGAGGTAAGGGTACAGTTTAATACTTTTTAAGGTTGATAACTAATTTATCTCAGTACTACTTGTGAAAGATAATTCTTTCCTGGTTATATCATTTTGAAGCCCTGCAGAAAGTCAACTGGCCATGAGAGATAAGGTCTTAATCTATTCACATCTATGTTTATCATCAAACCAGTCATTTAGTCTCTATAAGAAGTGTGTAAGGAAGAATTGCTTAAAGGCTCAGGGAGCTTGGGCAAGTTCTTTAAGTTTGTAACATTAATATGCAGTGAAACTAAGATTAGAAATTTGGGCTTTCTCATACCAAAGGCTCAGCTAGAAAGTTAATACTCCCCTGTCACAGGAGGAATTACTGTGGCATGGGCTTATAATTAGGCAGAAATGCCAGGATGGAATAAATTTGAATTCAGGGGGGGAATACCACCAGTAGGGATGTAAGAGTATATAAAGCAAAGCCAAGACTCAGGAGGTAATGCGAGTGGAGGGAAGCCAAGATACCACAATTAATTAGAGCATTTGGAAGCTTGGAGGGAGCTGAGTAACTAGCCTGTGTGGGTCAGGGAAAACTTTTAAGAACTCTCATTTACCAGTGCTGGGAATGGTCTATAGAGGTTTGGCAGGTGTGTTGGATAGGATAGGAGTCTAGGTAGAGAGGGAACAGGTCATTTAAAGATACTAAGAGCACAGCATTGCCGAATACTGACATGAACTAAGCTGAAAGCTAGAGAACATTCCGGAGCCGGTTAGACACAAGACTAGAATGATTGGGATAGGTTATGAAGGGCCTTGAATATATTGCCAGAGATTTTTTTTTGATAGCCACGAGTAATTATTGTAAATTTCACACGTGGGAGCTTAGAGAACTGGGAATGTAGAACAGTGCAGACTCGGGAAGAAGGAGTGGGAGGTAGGGAAAGTTGACTGGGAACAACTGCAGCTGAAATGGTCATGTAAGTAGGAATAGGGAGAGAAGGGGAGCATCTTAGGGTGATGATAGATGGCTCTTGGGGAGTAGCTTGTTATGGCAGAAGGAAGAGGCTGGGAGGGGAAAGAGAAGGAGAGTGGAAGAGGAAAAAAGATTAGAAACGGGTGAAAGAGACGGAAGAAGGGGAGGAGGAGGAAGAGGGGGAAACAGTAAAGAGATGGGAAGAAGAAAACGATAAAGAGAGGATTAGGGAAGGAATGGGGAGGGAAGATGAGAAGGAGGGGGTAAAATGAATAGGAAGGAAATGGGCATATCTTAAAAGTTAAGACCTTGATACCTCTGCTAATGTACTTCTGCTCTCAGGTTGGAAACTGCACTACAGTTAAGAAACAACCCAAAGCTAGGCAATGACTAGCCAATGGTTGATGGAAGATGGGGGTCCAACCCTGTTATAGCCAAAAGTACTTGCTCAGTCTGCCACAGTGTGCTGCTCAGATCTCTGGTGCAGACTGGAGAATGGTACCACCTATAAACAAAGTGGTCGGTTTAGTAGGCCAGGGCACAGAGATAGATGCACTAGGGGTCCATGGAACTGAAGGGTATTCCTGGACACCTGCTGTGCAGGAGGGGCCTGAAGATTGGAGTGGCCCTGCCAGAGTAGCTCTCTTACCCCTGAAATACTGAAAGGTGGCAGGGGAAGCAGATGGGGTTGTTCAGGGAGCAACATGGTGTGTAAAGAGAAACGAAAAAGCAACTCATTGCATGGATGAGAAACAGGAAGGCTAAGACATCTTCTCTGGGGGCTCCTGTCCTCAAGCACAGCCTGGTTTATACCTGGTTTATACCTACAGCTTCACTTCTAGGTCTCAGCCAGGCTCAAGCAAGAGAGTTGCTAGTTGGAGACACTCAGTAGTCAGTCCCAATTAGCGTCACCCTGGGAACGACACCATGCATGGAACAAAAGTCAGCAACCGCTGTTCAAAAGTGCAGCCTTCTCCAAAGTGCATACGATAATGGCATTAAATAATTTCTGGTGGTCCCTTCCAGTCCCATGGCTCCATCACTCTCCGGCTTATAATATGAGACCAGTAAATAAGAACTATCTTGAAATTTTGATTTCTAGCCCAGAGTCTATCATTATACTTCCAAATTTTATTGAGAAAATATTTGAAGCCAAACAGAGACTTTCATTTTGTTGACTTTAAAGAAAGCTTCATTCATATTCATTCGACAAATATTCATTTATCACTTGCTCACATAAATAGTCCTGTGCTGGGTGCTGTGGGAAAGCTTTGGGATGTATAAAATCTCTGTTTCTGGGTTGTTTTCAGCGTAGCAGAGGGTGGGGCAGGGAGAGAAGCGTAGCTCTCATCTGTAGAGATAAGTATCAGTGGTAATCAACCCTTCCAACAGTTACTTCAAAACAACCTAAGACCTAGTATTGAACAATATCGATCATAGAAGACTGGATAGAGCAGAGAGACAGAAGCACAGACAGAGAGCCAGACACATGGGGTAGAAGGACAGGAGGGTGGCAGGGGCAAGAGGAGATTAAAGCTAGCTCTGACATGGGCAGTCAGGGATGAGACCAAGTCTATGAGGCAGGATCCAGGCCCGTGCTAGACTTCACATGGACCTGGTGGCAATTGCTACAATCTTTCCCATACGAAGACACATAGTTCCTATTTCCTCCCATGCCTTGGAAAAACCCTCACTACCAAGGATGCACATCACTTGGGTAGGTCTGTATCTTACCCAGAGCCATGGGTCATGGCAGATATGTCTCCTCATGGCTCTGTTCTGCTGTGGGATTAGAACTGGAGGATAGCAGTGGCTGAGACGCTGTCCAATGTCTCTCTGTACCCCGACAGAGTCTAATCCCGCCTCTGTGATCTGTGTGTTTGCTATTAACTTGGGATGTAACCTCCCATTGTGGAGCCTGGGGTGTACGCCATGCTATGTGTGGCTCCTGGGTGACCAGATATGAGGCCTAGGGAAAGGTTTCTTAGATACCAGATGACACATCAATGGTTTATACATAAATGAGTCAGAAATATGGAGATTAAGTTTTCACTGAGATGCACACGAATTAAGGAGAAAAGTGTTTGAGGCGATTTAAAAAGCAATGCCGTGAAACCTAAAGCATGCGGTGAAGAAGAGGAGATGTTGGTGAAATCTCTAAACGGATGGAATTTGGTCTAAAGAGTCCTTGGAGCCCCTTCCCACTTCACAAAAATCTCATTTGAAGACGTTAACGTGACTTTAGAGACGGACTAAAAGGGGTCCGTCTCCCCAGGTTTGACGGACTCATCCCCAGTCTAATTGTTCCGATTTTAATTTTTCTACCTTGTTCTGCAGTTCATGTCTAAATACTCAAAGATGTTTATATTGCATACATTCAGCTTTAATTGGCCCTTAAAAGAAGGTGTTGATTAGAATCTGCTCAACATCAACAGCTAGCTCACACAACATTCTGTAATTACTGTTTATTAATTTAGTTCAAGTGGCATAGTTGAAAGCCCTGCTCAGATGGGAGAAGTAAATTGTCACTGGTATTGAATATGTAAATTATGTGCATTGTAAATTTCCAGGAAGAATGCTTAAAGTTAAATGCTCTGCACATAAACCCTTCTGGTTTTAGCTAACCTGGCCCTGGGAGTGGAACCAGGTCTGTGCTCAGAAAGCGCACAGCAAAGCAAGCCATCAGGGGCAGAGTCTCCCCAGGATGGCGCATCTTACCTAGGGCTTGTAAAATGAGATTTTTGTAATCAAGGTTTGTTGTATGTGTTCCCTTTTTCATGAAACAAGGCAACGCTAATATGCGCCCTTTATCCCCATTCACAAAGCCCTTCCATGGAGTTCCCCCACCAGATTTTTCTCAGCCTGTTTGGCAATCTTGTAAATTCCCTGGCTGCCTTGAGGAAGCTTCTAGAAAGATGCTGTTGGGTGGCATGCTGAAAAAGAATGGGGACTGAAGACAGCATTTCTTCAGCCAAGTGCCAAAATAAGTTACTTTGAGGGTGTTTTGTTTTTTCTTCCCCTGGAACGGCCAAGATAGTAGAAACTGGAGCAAGTGCTGGCAGGCCTGCTTGGGAAGCTCAGACTCTCTGATCTCTGGCTGCTGTATTAAGGGCTCTGGGTAGCCTTCCCCCAAGGGTGTGGCTTAATATAACTGCAATCACTTTATTCCATTGACAATTATCTTGGATTTCTCCCGTATTAAGGTGGTATTAAGTGAAGTTTTCCTTCAAACAACAACCAAAACACTTCTTTTTTTTTTCCCCTTGTAGTAATGGGACTTTTGGTAAATTACTTAATCCATGCATTCCTTGGAGGTTTTTACCTGTAAAGTAGAGAAGATAAGAGTACCTTCTTCAGGGCTGGATGCAGAGATGAAATGCGATAATGTTGACAAAATGCTTAGCAGACTCCGCTAATAATACACACGCAGCGGCGTTATTAGAAGATGTCTCAAAACTGAGGCGGATGAATGGGGCTGACTATTTTGTTTGTCGCTGTAAATGTTTGCACAGAAGGGCTGGGGATGTATCTCAGTGGTAGAGAACATGGGTAGCATGTAGAAGACCCCAGGTTTGCTAGAAAGCACCCCTAAAAATGTTCAGCTGCTGCTAGAGTATTGAGTTCTTTATTTCTCTCTCTCTCTCTCTCTCTCTCTCTCTCTCTCTCTCTCTCTCTCTCTCTCTCTCTCCATATATATTCCATTAACAATTATCTTGGATTTCTCCCGTATTAAGATGGTATTAAGTGAAGTTTTGTTTTGTATATGTGTGTGTGTGTGTGTACATGTGTGTGCACTTTTTGGTGTGTTCAAGCATGTGCATGTTGAGGCCAACCTCAGGGCTCATTCCTCAGGAGACATTGGCTATGTTTTTATGGACTCACCAGACAGGTTGGCCAGTGAGCCCTAGACATCCACTGCTCTCTACCTCCTCAGTACTGGGGTACAGATGCATACCACTGCACCCAACTTTTTGTGTGGTTCCTAGGAGTTGAACTCAGGTCCCTCATGCTTAAATAGGCTTCACTGACTGAGATATCTACTTAGCCCCGTGTCTGTCTGTCTGTCTGTCTTATTGAGACAGTGTCTTGCTGTATAGTCTGAACTGGCCTCTGAGTATGTATCTGCAATTGTTTTCAAACTTCCAGTCATCTGCCTGCCTCGGTTTCCCTAAGTGTCAAGATTACAGGCTAGACACGAGCCACACTTAGTTCTTTAGATACCATAAAGAGATTTATTTTCTACACATTTCTGACTGTCTGGGAGAATTTTAAGCTTATAAATAGTCAGACAAGATATTTTAAAAATTTAGAGATGAGAACCAAAACCTTAGGGTTTTGCTAAGCATGAAAATTCTGTTGAATTTTTCCTCCAAAGGTTGAAAAGAGTAGTTGAGGCAAAAGACACATCTGGCTCCCATGCCACTGAAGCCCACCCATGCCCGTTTGGGCCTTTCTGTCTTTGTATGAGTTTTTCAGGCCAGATGTTGGATGTTTTCAATTTTGCAGAATCTGACTATAAATGAACTGGGGGAAAAAAAAGGCCCAACTGTTACTGGGACTAATTATGATGGTTCCAAGGAGAATGTGCACGCTTTCGCTTTTCCTTTATGAAGTGTTCCTGAAGAAAGCCTGGTGATTGAAATAACCCTTTTGGATGATAGCTGGCACTTTCGGAAGTAATAGTAACACTACTGCAGACACACAGAGCGGAAGTCACGGAAATGCAAAGTGCCACACAAACTCTGCCTGGTTCACTGCGTTACCCTCCTGGGTGACAGGTGCCAGGAGCTGTTGTTCCTGTTTTACAGATGTATAAACTGAGGCCCAGGGAGTGACAGCAGGAAACATAAAGTCCGTCAGCATTGGAGCCAGAAAGCTTGGAACCTGCAGCTCTCGGTGATCAGGAGTCTACCCTCGAGCATAGGGCTACTTCTGAGAGCTGCATTCACTCAGGCGGAACTGCAGTGTGTGTGTGTGTGTGTGTGTGTGTGTGTGTGTGTGTGTGTAGTATACGTGTTTGTGTACGTGTGTGTGCATATGTGTACGTGTGTACGTGTGTTTGTGTGTGTATGTGTGTGTTTGTGTGTGTAGTATATGTGTGTGTGCGCACATGTGTACATGTGTGTTTGTGTGTGTACTGTGTGTGCGTGTGTGCATGGATGTGTACGTGTGTGTGTGCTCGGATGTGTACGTGTGTGTGTCTCTGTGTGTGTAGGACAGAGGTCACCCTCAAGTGTCATTCCTCAAGACACGGTCAGGGACTGGCCAATTAGGCTATTCTTGTTGGCCAGCAAGTCTTAGGGAAACCACCTGTCTCTGCCTTCCCGGTGCCAAGATGACCAGCGAGCACCACCTGGCTTTTCCACATGGGTTCTGGAAATGGGCTCAGGTCCCTGAGTTTGCTCCACGTGTGCTTTACCAACAGAGCTCTCTCCAGCCCCCGGAACCACTTGGATAAGCCAGGCAAGTTTTAGCAGGGTTGTTTCTGCACCGCTGTCAAGTCAGTCCCGTTGTGCTGTTGACCTCTGTTGAAATAATAGTGACCCAGACCCCCAAATCCCTCATCTAAAGGGGGCGGAACTGCCGTGCTCAACTGTTGCACATGTTGCTGGAGCTCAGGCTCTCCCCAGCGGCCACCTACGCTGGCCTTCATAGGGTTTCGAGAAGCTGGGAAGAAAAAGCAAATCTTTCTAGTGCGTTCCTTTCTCCAGCCAGTCCAGAGCTTTGTGCAGGCAGAGCCTCTCTGGGGAGATGCTTCAGAACTCTGGGTCTGATTTTTCCTCTCCCTTCTCTATGCGAAGCAATATCCTCGCAGATTCCAGATAAATGATGCCATATTACAGGAAGTTTAATTTCTTAAAATATTTTGTTTATTAGTCTAATTGCCTATTAATGTCTTCACTGCAGGTTGGACACAGACGGCGCCTGAGAGGTGGGAAGAGAAGAGGTGGGTGGGGAGCAGAATAGGAAGTTTGCCTTCAAGGAGGTAGAAACTCTCTGGGGGGACAGAAGTAAGCCATGCAGGGGGCTGCTGGAGGAGGTGATGGCATAGCAGGGCCGCCTTCCAAATTCTCCTCTGTGGGGAATCCCAAGGGAAGCATTAAGGATGAGTAGGAATTAGGCAGATGAAAGGTGGGTGGGATGTTACTCTTCCGGAGACTACAGCATATGCAAAAGCATGTAAGTTTGTGAGCTCGGATCCCTGGTACAGCGATGGGAGCAGTGAGCAGTAGACTGTGTCACCGAGATACTGGGTGACATCGGGAGGTACCAGGATGTAGAGGTGAAGGGGGGTTGGGGCCAAGCTCGGAAGGCTCTTTGGGGCAGACGAAAGTTTGAAGGTTTCTTAGGAGGCTGTAAGACATCCATGAACACTGCTGCGATGGGATTTAAATCCAGGCAAGAGGAAGTTGTGAAGAGCCATCGAGTTCCCTCCCTCGGCACTGGAGCACATCAAAATGATCAGAATGTTAACTGAGGCACTCCAGGGGAACAAAAACAGAGGTGTCTGGCTATCTACTAACTGTTTTGAAGGACTTGACTAGTTTAGTTAATGAGACTACGGAGGCTGGCGAGTCCAGAATCTTCAGGCTGGCTAGCAGACTGAGGAGCCAATATTGCAATTCAAGCCCAAAGACCATCTGCTACAGGAATTCCCTCTTGCTGGGGGATGGGGTGGAGCAGGGTGGGGACATCCTGCTGCCTTCTTTTCTATTCAAGCTTTTCACTGATTGAATATAATTCACATTACAGAGGCAAACCTGGTTGACCCAAAGTCTACCAGTCTGGTAATCTCATCTGAAAATATTCAAAAAATATTCACAGTAATTTTTATCACATTCAAGCAACACAGGAGTCTATTTCATGCATGAACCTAACTGTCACAAAGGAAATACTCACAACTTCTCTCTGTCCCATCAGGTGTAATATTTCAGTCCATTTTCCTGCTTGCCAGAGGACTCTGTTCACTTACACATCCTTGAAAATGTTCTGAGTGCCTATGTGCCAAGCCCTTAGAGTCCTGTGGTAAGCAAGTAGCATGTAGACCTCATGGAAGTTTCTACTGGAGCAGCAGCTGGCAGACCATAGCTACGTCTGCCTCACAGCCTAATTTTATCAGTGAAGAGTTACCGAAACATTAGTGTGTCCATTTATTTATGTATTGTGTTTGATTCTTACCTGCAACAGTGGTAAAGTCAAACACTTACAATGATGACCACATGGCCCCCAAATCATGAAATAGTTGTTCTCAGGTTACAGATGGCCTGAACTGGGTGGGGGGCATAGATGGTAAGGGAAAGAATAAGTAGACATCAAGTGGCATCAAGTAGTCATGGAGTTCTTTGAAGAATTATAGCCAGACATACAGATACTGGAGGGCATGCTTCTGACATCATGGTCAGGTAGGGCTCTGTTAAAGTGATATTTGAGCAGGAGCGTTGATAGTCAGAGAGGAAGCCATGAGAAGCCCTGGGAGGAGTGAGCCCCAGGCACAGGGCCCAACAGCTCCGGAGGATCTGGAGAGCCAAAAGCCTGGCCAGTTGCAAGTTGTCCTTCTGTTGGCTAGAGTTTCACTAGGGATGAGAGGTTGGCCTTTTGCTAAATGTGGTCTGATGGTGTTGGTTCTGAGCATCAGGACCCCCCAAACTCCATAATTTTCCCACAAGTCTTCTAAAGTGCTGATGGTACCGAGGTCTTCTGGGTGGTTAATCTCGATGGTAAACTTAACTGGGTTGAGAGGAGCACAGGAGCAGCGCGGCTGGGCGTGTCTGTGAGGACTTGTATTTTGAGACACGATTAGATTACAAGGGTTCTGACCTAATATATGGTTCTAGGTGAGTCCAACCCACAGCCTGCAGGCTGAATGCCTCCCGTCTTGCTGCAATAGTGCTGAGCTGACAGGCGTGTGTTACAGTGTTCAGCTTTGTGTGGCTCTGTGAGATCTGAACTCAGGCCCTAGGGCTTGTATAGTCTCAAGTACAGCTGGCAATATTATGCCGCAGTGTCAAACGTTTAATAGATTGTTGAGAGGTAGAAGAACTGTGGAAGGTGGGTGTAGTTAGAGGAAGTAGGTTATTGGGACAGGCCTGTGGAGTGTCTGTCATGGCCCTAGCCCCTTCAGTAAGGTGGGCAGCCAGTCTCCACCATGATATTCTACCTGAGTATCAGAGCAGTGGATCTAGCCAAACTTGTATTGAAAATTTGGGACAAAATCAATATTATCTCCTTTGAAATGATTTCTCTCAGGTGTTTGTCACAGTTATGTGACATAGACTTCATGTTACTCTTTTTCTTCCTCAGATCTCTATTATTATGGAGTCCAAAATGTAAACGCTTTAGTCCCGTAACCTGAACCCTTGATGGTCATGCCAACGCTGTGACCTTTCTACAACGAGAGTCGAGTGACTTTGGCCCGCTCTCCCTTCACCTCTAGTTCTCTCTTTTCTCAGTCTGAGCCTCAGATCAGGCTTTTACTCCTGCAACGCCCTTGTTCCATCCCTCTTCCTCTTCCTTCTCCTTTTCCTTTTCTTCAGGTCCTTCCTTATCCACCACATGCTGCACTGAACTCCCAGCACGGCACCCACTGCAATTGGTTAATCTCGGCGTATGTGTCTGTGTATTTCCCGAGTTGCTTAAAAGCCTGGAAAGTAAGGATGAGGCAGAGGCAATGGTCTCTCCCTGCAGAAGAGGCCGAGGTCAAGCAAAATAACCCAGAGGCTTGTATGTGCCAGGCACTCTGAGAGGACACTGAAGAGACAACCGTGAAAGCTATGATCTTGACCTTTAGGAAACTTACAGTCTAATGAGGCAGAGAAAGTCCCCACAAAAACTCACCCCATCGAGTCAATGTGGTATGATATTGATCTTTATAGAATGTATTTCAGAACCAGAGTGTGTAGGGAGCTTTTCCTGGATGACTCATGGTGAACTTGATGGAAGAGGTGACTGCTTAGTAAGGCAGAGAAAAGTAGAGGGATTCTGAGCAGAAAAAAAAGAATGTGCCAAAGGCGGATGGTTGAAGGGAGCCGTGTGCTGGGACTGATGTTCTGGACAGTGAGGACGAGAGAGCCCTGAGAATGTAGGATTGGTATGTAGTCAGAGAGAGTCCTGACGTAGGTAAACAAGCATAACACAAACTTCATTTTTATCTTTGAAACCCCTCACCTTATCGTGTACCTTTGGCGGAGTTGAAAATACTTAATGGTTTCTTTTCTAATTAAAAAAATTAAATTAAAATATGTTGCATCATTTCCCTCTTCCCTGTCCTCCTTCAATACCCCCTCTTTGTCCCCTCTCCCCAACTTCTCCCATACATCCTCAAATTGAGGTTCTCTTTTTGATTATTATTCTTACGTACACACACATATGTAAAATTGCATAAATACAACCTTCTGAGCATTTTTGATGTGGCTTAAGAGCATATGATTTCAGGGCTGACCATTCAGTATTTAGACTGGGGGACTCATCCTGAGGAAGATTAATTTCTGCTCTCTCAGCCATCATTAGTTGCCTGTATTTCTCCGTCGAGGAGTGGACCCCATGAACCTGATGGTTTCTTGGAGAGATCCAGCCAACCTTGCCATCAAACCTCTGAAACCTTGACTAAGTAAGACACGGACTTCACTATGTATCTTGAGATTCATTCAAACATGTTATTCACGTGATTTTTAACATGAGGCCATTATCTGTGATAATTGGGTCAAATATATTAAATATATTAAATAGTATTGTGGTTTAAATGTTGTGTACCCCTACAGTTCTATTTGGATCTTAACCTCCAATTAATGCAATTAAGAGGCCGGGCTGTTAGGAGGCAGCCAGATCATGAGGGTGGAACCCTGACAAGGGAAGGAAACCTTTGGAAAAAGGTTCAAGGGAGTGTCCTTTCCCCCTTACCATGTGAAAACATGTAGAATATGTCATATGTGGGGGGTGGACTCTCCCTAGACGCTGACAATGTGAGATCTTGATCTTTGATATTTCATCTTCCAGAACTGTGAGTGATGAGTTTCTGTTTCTATAAATTAGCTAGTCTAAAGCAGTTCACTATAGCACCCAGAAGAGATGAAAGCACACACAGCAGTCCCTCATTTTCATCTTACAATATTTCAACTCAAAAATGGTGCAAAAGTGCTCTGTATGTAGTAGAAATCTTACTAGAAATTTCAGTCTTTCTTTCCAGGATGGTAATGTGCAGCGTAAGGCTATTGGGGTACAGTGGACAGTGGCAGTGAACTGTAGCTCCAAATTAGCACCATGACCACAAGGACAAAGGGCTGACACTCTCCAGGGTACTGTGGATAAACCATGAGGCTCAGTAGGTCCGGCAAAGAGAACACGTTCTAACTTAGGATGGGTTTCTTAGAATGTGGCTCCATTGTAAGTTGAGGGGCATCTGTCCATTACAATGCAGCATGTGTCCCATGACTTGGTTGCTTATGAGGGGGACAGGCCCTTGGGTCCCCAGAGTCTGGCTGTGGTTACCTTACCGAAGCAAAATGTTCATTGTGCATAAAAGCTTATCTTGCATTGAAGTAAGAATTATGTCTCATGCTTAAGAATGAGATATGCAGGAGCCTGCCAACCTTCCAGGCATTTTACTTCCACAGGAATGTCGCTAGGGAGTCATAACATTGGGACAAGTGGTGAGGACAAGATTTCCGTCAAGAGGGACTGAAGAAATAGTGACCTCTGATCATTCAGTGTCAATATTTAATTACTAAATGAGGTGAGTGTCATCTGATAGCAATTTGATTTCCTAACCAAATAGCCTAAGCCTGACCGTGTGTTCTCGGCAGGAGGATTGCATCATCTCAGAGATGAACTTGTTCTCTATTAGGTCAATGAGGAGTGAACTAAATATTTTCTACTCGGGTCTTCAAATGATAAGCGCTTAACAGCTTTGAAGGAGCTATTTCAGGCAAATGCCTAAAAGAAGGAGCCATTTGAAAAGCCTGTAATTATGCACTTCTAAAATGGTGTGTAAAGGGATCATGGTTCCTATCAAGGGTTATTGAGTAAATAGCAAGTTCTTAAGTCAGTAACTACTTATTTACATGATGGCCGGTTACGGCAATGAAGAAACCACTGCAAACTGCTGAGCAGATCTTACTCACCCGCATAGCGGATGCACAAGGACTGTTTCCATGCAGACACAAAAAGCATTGTGGGGGGGGCTCGGAGTGAAGGGGAAGGTAGGTGCTGTCTTGCTGTTGAAGCGAGGGATGCTAATGAGTTCCAACAGTCTCTGCTGCTGATTTAGGTTCAAAGTAATGGTGCCTCTGTCCTCTTTTCTTCTCATTAAAGGTCTTTTCCTTTGGGATCTGCCCTTCTCACATTCCTTGAGACCCTAGTGGGGATGTCAATCAAATGCTGAGGCCCCCTCAGTCAACAAATGACCCAAGAAGATCTTAAGAGTCCTTTTGAGGAATTAGCGTGCTCTCTGGGAACCACAGGGGTATCTGTTTTTCGATGTTCCCTTGGTACGGTCTATGTAAATTTGGAGCTGCTGGTGACTTGCTGTACCACAGGGGAGGAGAATTCTTGCCTCAAACTAAAACCAACACAGAATAAAGAAGCAGAGGTGAGAAGAAACAGGGCAGAGCATTGAAGCAGGTGGGCAGCCCATGCCTGCAGCAACATTACGCCTGGAATGTTCTAACTGCAAGGAAGTCATGATTCTGTTTCACATCTGTGTGGGTTGATGGTTTGTGGGAAGACTATTCTACTTGTGATGCCTCTCTGCCAGTTGTGTGGGAGGGCCTTTGTGTCTATTAGGAAAACACTTATTTGTGTTTTGGGGTAGATGACCACAGCATGTTGGCGTCTGCTGTGAGTAGTCCCAGTACAAAGGGGAAGGGTTTGGAAGAAGGCGAAATGAGAGGTTTAGCTTTATTTGCTCAATGCCTCCTCCATTAGCAGGCATCAGTCAGAATTAGCCATCTGCACCTGAGGGCCAATCCCAGCAGAGGAACAGTCCTGCCCACATTTTTCCCTTTCCTGCTTCCTTTTTCTCTTTGCCAAATGAGGTTTCTACCTTCTTAACTTCAAAACAGATGGTGACTATAAGGGTAGTCTTTGTTATAGAACATTTTGCTTAAGTATTTAATATGTTTAACACCTATACAGAATGGGGGAGGCAAGGCTGGGTGTGGTGGAATGTGCCTGTAACCCTAGTACTTGGGAAGCAGAGATAGGCGGACGATGAATTCCAGGCCAACTAGAATATACAGTGAGACCCTGGGCCAACAAAATCTAACCAGCAGAGCAAACAAATGAACAAAAAGGAAGGAATGAAGGAAAGAGGGAGAGAGGAAGGGAGGCAGAGAGACAAAAGGAAGGGAGGGAAAGATAAGAAGTAGTCCTGATGGCTGAACATGGTGGCTCATACCTGCAATATTAGTATTAGGGAGATGAGGCAGAAAGATCAGGTATTCAAGATCGGCTTCATCTACACAGAAAGTTTGACATCAGCCTAAGCTACACGAGATTCCGCCCCTCCTTCTGCACTCCAAAAGAAGGAGACAGGAACATTCCAGAGTGATGTGGTCTTGAAGCAGCCACTGACTGGAGAGCCACTCACCATTCAGGATGGAGCTACGTAGCCAATCCTCTCTACAGAGACGGAAGCTTTCACGGAGATGACAGAATGTCACTTTAATCAGTCTAATTCTCTATAGCTAAAAATGCACCCTTCATGATGGAGTGAATGAAAATTGAAGATCTTGGCAAAGCCCCAAGGAAGTGTTTGAAAGAACGAGAGACTGCAAGGTCGCAGGAAAATGAGATTGCCTCACATTTGGCCTGATTTCCTGTAGCCGAAGGGATACGGTGAAGAATTTGAAAACTCAGCTGGAGCCTCTTTAGAAATGTCATTGCCCTGGGTGTCCCTGGCATCTTGGATTAGAATTCAAAGATCAGAGATTGGGTTAACACTTTCCCTAAATGTTGACTCTGGGCCTCATTTAGAATACCATCCTTTCCCTTTGCTTGGCCTTTCTTCCAGGTTTGTTTGTTTTAGCACCCATTATTTCTGCAATGGTGGGATGAATCAGCAATGGATACCCATCTAGACTGGCTACAGATTGTGGAAAATCTTAATTTATGTGATGAGAAAGGCAGCCAAGGGTAGGAGAGGATGGTCAGATTCATCACTTTCAGTAGTAGTATGATTTCAGTGGGGATCGGAAAACTGATCATAAAAACCCAGAAGAAAGGATAGCAGATATATAGCTATAACTAACTAACTAGCTAACTAGTTGTCTAGACAGAGACGCAGGTAGAGAGGAGAGCCACTCATGGGAGCATAATGACAAGCTGAAGTCTGTCCACGATGCATAATGCATCCCAACACCCCATATATCATCATATCCCCTTTGATGCACCTGTCACTCATCCAAGAACCTTTAAGGACCATGCTATGAGCTCTCATGGGAACCGCCTCCTTTTTTTTCTCATTGTCATCCAATTGTTGTAGGTGTCCACTTCCAAATGTTCTTTAAGTAAGAGACTTCCACGGTCATACTACTATATTTCAATATTTTTTCTCACATGTATTTGGGTATATTAAATTATTTGACCGGAAAATCAGGTATATAGTATATTTGGGGTAGGAGGTGAATGGTGAGTGTTTTTACATAGGGTTGATTTTGTTCTTGTCGATTTCCAAGCTCCATTGCTCTTTATTGCAGGATAAGAAAATCGAAGATATTTCCAATGACTTGGAAGAGGCTCAGTATCTGACTTGGGCAGTGGAGCAGCTAAAGCCACCTATAGTTCTCCATCTGTGGTTTCAGTCGGAGATGGACTCTGTCTTGTCCCGGGCCTTTCTTTCAGGTGGCTTCATTTGCCTTGCCACACTTACTAACGGTTTTCTACATCCTACCCGTCTGGCTTTTGCTTCTCTCTTTCCTCGTCCCCTCTCTCCTCATCACTGAGTGCTCCTCAGCTCTTAAATCTACCCCAGGCTCATCTCTGGTTGGGCCGAAGTGGCAGCAGAAACAGTCAGGGTAGGTTTCTCCTAAGATACTGGGTATGGGTCCCAAATTCCATAAATGTAGCCATCCTGTTCCTGAGTCTGCTTTCTGTCTTACAGTGGCTTCGCTGTGCTTCCATCCAGACCCCTCGGAACCCTTAAAGTCCCCACTACACATAAAGATTTGACACACTCATCTGGGGAACGCAAAGGGGACTGTTGTTGCCATAAACCAAGACCTGCCATATAGTTCTGAACATCCAAAAATCCTTCTACATTATGGTGAAGAACTTAATCCCCATTTGATAGTTTAATATATATTCTGCATAATGATCTTTGCAATTTAACGAGCATGGCGGAGATGATGGTGCTCAGCCAATATACTTGCTTTGACTACAGCTTATTGATGCTCAAGTATAGGACTTGCATCCACTCGGATCCTAATGGAGCTAGTCCCGTTCCTCACGGGGCTGTTGCCAGC
Source organism: Dicrostonyx torquatus (assembly GCA_028555095.1). Taxonomy (NCBI): domain Eukaryota; kingdom Metazoa; phylum Chordata; class Mammalia; order Rodentia; family Cricetidae; genus Dicrostonyx; species Dicrostonyx torquatus. Next base: position 9,474,985 of record JAQHUG010000029.1, read on the forward strand.
TACCGCAGATACCAATCTTTAAGATTATGGGATGCTGAGTGATTAAGCTTCAATGTCTTCAGGTCCCCCCCCCCGTTCAAAAAAAAAGTGCCTCTTTCTAGATGTCAAACTAAAGTATCTGTCCCTTCTGATGTTGCTGTCAGAGGCCAATTGGGCAGCAAAGAGTCACACACAAAGGCTCCTTTGAATCTCCATTGAATGTCTGCATAAGGCAGAGCATCCCTAGCCTCTAAGCCCTGGCCCTTCTTTCCTTGTGTGTGTGAGGGAGGAGCGGGGAGTTGGAGGGGGCAGACGGTGATACAGATAGGACAAATCCCTTATGACTGAAGGAAGGAGTCTTCCTTCTCCTCACCCTTTCCCCAACCTCTGGACCCAGCTGCTAGTTCTGAGAAAATGTTTTCTGTCATTCCCTGGCCTTGGAATGTGAAAGAGGGGGAGACTGGAGGAATTTGATTCTGCTTCTACGATTGCCAGTGGGGATGGAGGGGATATTTAAGTGCTAATCACTTTATTAGATTTTCATTTCTAAAAGCAAAACTGTGGACACACAACTGTTCACTACTGACCAGGGAATGTGCCTTCATGGGCTCGTTAGGAGTCTGTCCACTTAACTGAAGGGCCACACATACCTGTATGAGTGGACGAACCGTGGACCATCACTCAGCAGGTTCTTTTTCCGTCCCAAATGAACTTGAGTATTGTGTGCGTGTAAGGAATAGTGAATCGTGTGCTAAATAAAAGATGCTGTGCTTGAGTCATTGCTATTCCCTTTGAGGGTGTTGACTTTGGTTTTTATGTGTATTTCTAAACGAGCTGTGTGGATTCCTACAGTTCTAGGCCAGGACAGGAGGAAAACAAGCCTGCTGCTCTCAGCCACACAGAGCACAACTACGATACTCTCTCTTCCCAGTTCCCACTCCCCGCTTTGCCTGGATCTCTCCTAGAACGTGATTCAACCTCAAGCATGCACAGATGAAATGAAGAAAACGTGGCGGGGCAGCCACATCTATTTTTAGCTCCTGTGTTTTTGGTGGTTGTTTTTTTTTGTATTTCTGTTAGCTGTCTTGGGGCCAGGAGAGAAGGTGCATTTGGAAGATGGAAATTACTCTCAGGGTCTTTTTATATTACCTTCAAAATTAGATTCTCCTCAGTTATTTAGGGACAGATTATCCAGTTTGCTGACTCTCTGGGAATTTTGTTTCTTTCCCTTTCTCTCTCTTGTTGCCAGTGTTTTGACAGTTTCCTCTCTCTGTTGACAAGTACAAGATTGACCATAAAAGGAGAAGGGAAACATCCAATCAGTTTTGTTTGTTAATTGCCATGGTACATTTTGTTCAGAAACAAACTAAAATACAGACCCAACAGGAGTTTGAAGATTGTGAGTTGTGTCTAACCATCCCATCCCTTAGCCTCATTCACACCAGTGATCAGGAGTTGGCAGGCCTTCACAGATGTATCTCTTGGAGAGATCAAACACTCCTCAATGCCCAGCTACCTTTGAAAAGACGCATTTTTTTTCATTCCCATGGGAGAGAGGGAAAGAGAGAGAGAGAGAGAGAGAGAATATATGAATGAATCCCTCTGGTCTAATCTACCTTTGATGGGACAGGCAGGTGATTTGTCCTGGGCCCAGACATGTGCATGTATAGGGTCACATGCACGCCTGTGCATGTGTATAATATTCAAATCACCTCAAGGCAGTTTGCCAAGAGAGGGCCGAGGAGGGCAGAGCCCGTGGTACACTGCTTTCTGTGCAGAGAGCTCTCCTTAGCCTCCAGTTCCCTATCACTCACCTTCTTGGGTTCAGGGGCTGCTCTTCGAACTCTGACCACCCAGTGGTGTGAAACTAATGATTAACCCTTCGGCATCAGCGCTGTGGAGTGTTCTCCAGTAATTGGCGATGCAAAACCCATTAGGGGATGGTGTGGGGGAGTCTCTGGGTCCATATGTCAGGAGGTTAATGAAAAATTAAGTATCGTGTTTTGCTGAGGGTGGATCAAAATGTTTACGGGTGACACCTTTTTCTCCTTTCGGCCAGCACCTGAGACCAAGCATCAAGCTGTTGGCCTACTTGGGCTGGGTTGCTCTTGCAAGCCTGGTTCGGGTTTTATCTGGGAGGTGGGGAAACTTCTGCCACCAAATCCAAAAAGCTCCACGATCCTTCACAGTTCAGAAATGGAGCCGGCTCCCAGGGGCCACAAAAAATGCATTTAATTGCTTAGTAAGTGCAGGCATTATGCCTTTGAAAATATGTATTAATTGAAAAGAATGTACTGGCATAGTGTTTTGGGTCATATTTAGACTCCCAGAGATGGGTAAGTGGGGAGTTTATTGGAGACCTCTCCTTGGACTCAAGGATCTATTTGTGCAAGTGTATCCTTTAGGAAAGGGTCTTTGTTCTTGCGGTACCCTCAGACAGGGAGTTGGAGAGGCATGCTCATTTTCTTCTCGGGCCCATCAGCATAGCAATCACACTCTTGGCTGAAAACCAGCTGTCATTTGCATGTTTAATAGAAATATAACAGTACCACCACATTCAAAACTATTTTCCCTCTTAGCCTAGGACTTCAAATTGACCGAGTTCCGTATATCCACCATAAGCGCTATTTGCCTCAGGTCGAGGTTTTTAAAATAGGGAGATAATGCTAAGACAATCTGATTACTCTTCTCTTCCCCTATCAGTCACAAACCATCTCTCTTAATTATGGTGCAAGGACATTTACATAAGCGGGGAGAGGGTCCTTTAACTGCGTTTCTATTATGCGTGGCACTTCGATGAAAGGATATTATATTCACTTGCATTAGTGATTGCTTATAAAGATCAGGACAATAATAGCCGATTCGGCGATAAAGGTCTCTTTTCTCCTCACAGACAGGCTGTCTCTGACAGAAGAATACAGTTCATCAGAAGTGTCTGCAGGTTGTCAAACTCGGGGAGGTTTGGGGACCCTGTGCGGCTGTCATGGTCAACAAGGAGATTTTCTGCCGGGTTTCTCCATTACTCACCCCGAGGAGATAATCACTCATTGGATTCTGCATGTTCTCATGCTACGGCTCCATCCGAGAGAAAGGAGCTATTTCATCAGAGGACAATATAGCCCTTCTCTGGGCCCACGTAGCTTCCATTATCAGACCATAATAAATCATATTTATGCTCTCAGTTAATAAGACTGATTACAACGCAAGTTCCAGACATGGGAAAAGCGAGGCAGGTGAAAAGATGTTTTAATGAAAATATGATAAGAAAGCAGCTTCCCGCGAACATTTTGTGCCATTATTTGTCATGATTACGGACAATTTTTGATGCATCTCCTTTAGCAATGGTTTAAGCTGCATAAATTGGCTCAGTGGAAGATAAGTAAAAATGATAAGAAAAAAATCATAAGATTTTCTTATGTTGTCTAGAATCATTATGTCCATAACAAGTACAAAATAGGTTTAATGTGCGTGCTGGGGAGAGAGGAGAAACAGCATTTGCAGGAAACCGTGGTTGGGGTATTATTCAAAATGCTTTCAGCATTTTCTCCTCATCTTGTTTTTCAAAGGTGGATGCTCCCTGGAAGTTGGGCACCCGAGTCGTTAATTTCATCTTTGCAAATGAGCCTACAGCCCTCCCACTTCCATTCGCTCATAGTTGTTCCTTTTCTTCCCCTTTTCCTCCCCGCCCCCCACCCTGGAGCTAGGGACAAAAAGACAGATGTGTGTGTGTGTATATGTGTGTGTGTATGTGTATGTGTGTGTATGTGTGTGTATGTGTGTGTGTATTATGTATGTATATGCATCTTTTTCTTGATGTTTAGTGTTAATGGGAGTTAAGTGCCTGCTTGGGAGAAAAACAGACCCCAAAGGTTAATACTGAAAGCTACCTTATTAAAAAGGTCTGGACGTTTTTAGCTTCACTGAGTTCAATTACACTAAAGTACCAACTTTCTAAATTAGTACGAAAAAGAAAAAAAAATCAGATAAAATATTGAAACAGCCAGAGTCATTAGCTGTCTTATCTGGTGCATCCGAAGGCCCAGGACTCAGGATGGACAACTTGTTCTTTCATAGTAATTTCCTAATTTATGGTGAAACAAATAACAGTTCCGGGTTAGAGTTCAACACACAGAGCACTTCCTTCCCTGTCTGTCTGTGGCCTGTGGAGAGTTTTGTTATTCCTGAGGTTTGTTTCCTCCCAGACACCGGAGCTCCTTGCACTCAGCATTGGATAGCTATGTTCTGAAAATTTGCCCTGGTCCAGTTCAGATCCCACAAGTGCCCGGGCTACCTTATTTGGTGGAGAGGTAGAGGGCCTAGTCGGCCTCTTTCTCATGTGTACATTTGGGGCTCACATGTACATAATGAGGGGTTCTCTGAGGCTCTGCTTGAGGAATAGCCACACCACACGGTAGTTGGAGGAGAGCGCTCTTCATAACAGCTGTGGTGCTGGACCGCAGGAGTTCAACAGAGATGCCACAGCCCACTCTCCCCTCTAACAGAAAACAGCTTCTACTGTCTCAAAATCTTGACTCAGAGCTACGTGGTCTCTACCTGCTATTGTTGGGGACTGTTGATTAAGTCAGTAAGGCCATGAGCTGTGTAAGTTAACTTGAATCTCATGAGGAAGCTTCATCAGCCTAACTGGTGCGGGAGGGCATGTCCATGTGGTGTGGATCTTCGTATACACACGCAGGGTCCCACGCCTTTCAGCAATATTATCCTCTTTCCTCAAGTTAAAAGACCATTGAGATTCGGTCCCCTCCCCCTAGATCTTGGCTTTCTTTGTTGGTAATCTCTCTTTGTTCTATTTTAGCATAAATGGAAGAGCAATTGGCGCCCATGTCATTCACGTTGTCTGATTCCACACAAGAAAATAACTGCCCAGGCTTCTGCTGCATTTTCTTTTGATTTTAGCCTTATTCCATTTCTCTTTTCTTAGGTGGACTGAAACACATTGCCTGGTAGCGAATCCTGTAATGCCACCATATAGCTGCTATCTGCTAGGCGTTCTTTTCTAACGTTACTGGACTTGACCACAAGAGTCTTTGACACTGATAAAGAATCTCTCAAGTCTGCCCTGATCAGTGCTCTGAAATCAGTCACGGCAGCGAAGACACCCCCACCCCACCCCTGCCTCAACGGTGGTAGATTAGGGAGAAACGATTAGAGCTTTGTCGTTGTGGAGCCGTTTCGTGTTGGACCCTCTACTGAGCCAAATGTGCTCCGCTTGTCACACTCCATTAGCATGTGTGAAACAGTTGGGAAAATGGCCATATGATTAGGCAGAAGGAAACCTGGATTCTCCACATTGGGACTTGTTACCACTGAATAATGTCTTTGCAAGAGGGATCGGTTTAGATTTCATTAATTTCTCGTGTGGTAGAAAATAAGTGGCGTTTGTGGAGTCGACAGAGGTTGGTCACAGCTAGCGCCTTGAAGTTTATCCCATTTTAAATGTTTGAAAGAAGACTTGGAGTTGGGTCTGGAAGTGCAGGTCTGTAATGCCAATTACTCGTGAGACTAAGGTAGGAAGGTCGTATGTTCAAGGCCAGCTGAGGCAACTTAGTAAAACCCTGCTTCATGGCAAAAAGTTAATAAAGGGAATATCATATAATCTGATGGTGGAGTACTTGCCTAACATGTTCAAGGCCCTAACTTCAACACCCCCAACCCTAGTACTGAAAAATAATATATGAATAAGCATATCATGGTAAAATAAAATAAATGAGAAGAGACCTTGTGAATCTGGTGTGCTAGCACACACTTGTAAGCTCAGAACTGAGGAGGCAGAGGTGGGAAGACTGCAAGTTCGAGGCCAGCCTGGCCTATGTAGCAAGACCCTGTCTCCAAAGTGACCCACTCATCCACCTCCTCAAAGTGATAACATCAGTGGACAAAGGGGAAGCCCACATGTTTGCCAGAAGAAGCTTCTATTGATTCTTGTCTCTCGAGACGTCTTCCTTGGCTCCCACAGGAAATATATATATTTACACACATGTATATATGTATGTATGTATGTATAGTTACTGTTTGTTTTTAGGGAGAGAAACCAGAGCAAAGATGACTTGAAGGATGAGAAGATAAGAAAAGCTTGGTTACAGGACATTCCAGTGATTCTTAAATACTGCAACCTCTGGTCTACAAGGCAAGGGCAGAGTAGGCGTTCTTTTCTCCTGGGGCAACTGTTGCAACACACACTGAATGAAAGACAATCTCTTGTGGAGAAGAAAGAAAGCTCTCCTGACTACTGCCTGCACGATTATGTATGTATGAGCGTGGCAGTGCCCTCAGTATGAGAGCTTGGCCCGCATATGATCGGGAATTATTAAATGGTGACTATTAAATATTTTAGTTAGTCTCACACTGTGTTTATCTTCCCAGAATGATGAATATGCAGATTTAGAACGGGATTTCTTCATTTCCAGGCAAATTGTGCAGTCAAGTCCTTGGCAAGGTCTGGCTTTTACAGATGGGCCTTCTGGTGGGATGACTCACCATGGCGGGCAGCTTCTGTGTTAAGGAAGCTCACACTATCTCAAGACTCCAAGAAGGGGGGACATTTGGACGGGGGACTGTATAACTCTGGTGACAGTCTCTGGGCACTTGTGCAAAACGATGACCTGATTTACTGATTTTTGGATAACACTTCCCGAGCCCAGACCAAAGCAGGGACAGTAAACACGCACCCTCTGCCAAGAGCAGGGAAGGGCAGGGACTAACCAGAGGGCAAAGGAAAGAGGTCTATGGCCCCAGACAGGCGGCCTTGCAGACAAAAGTCACTACAGAACCCACACCTCCGTCTTCAGCCTGCTCAGCATGTCTGGCTTCATGGCTCCAAGCCTTGGTCCAGGAATGCTGTGTTGTTCTCTCCCGTGACTGCACAGAATGTGTTTGCCTTGTTGAAGGCCAGCCCAGGACTAATTTTGAAAAGTGAATCTGGGAAACCGCTTAATTTTATTTCCCGGGAGATTTTTCTGGGACAAGAGTTAGAAGGGACGGTAGGGCAAGCAAAGGCGAAGTCAAGGGCGGGGGCTGCGGAATGTTTTCACCCTGGTTCTTGGACTATGAATGGAGTTTAATGGATTTTCAGTAGGCAGCGGCGATTTTTAAGACTGTACTGCTGAGTTTTACAGCCCATGAGATACAGCTGTAAACTCGGCAATCTTTAAGTCTCATGTCTTCTTGAACATCTGGGCGAAAGCATAAGGAAGGGACTGTGTCCAAGTGACTCAGCTTCGCGCTCCCACTAGTATTTGGGGAGCTCGTACTGCCAGGGGCTGTCTCCTCCTCCCCTCTCCCCCCTGCACCGTACCCTCTTCATTGGGAGGATAAAAACTCAAAGAAAAACCCGCCCAGGGCTTGGTCTTGCAGAGTGCTTGTCTGATATGCATGAGGTCCTGGGATTGAGCCTTAGCACCGCATGGCCTGGGCGTCATCGAGGACGTCTGTAATTCCAGCACGCAGGAGGTAGAGGCAGGAGGACCAGAAGCTCAAAGCCATCCTTGGCTCATCTAAGCTATGTGAGACTCTACCTAAAGTACAGAAAAAGAAAGAAAAAAGAAGCCGGGC